>VWZT01004506.1:10365-84202 GCA_013397055.1 Pachycephala philippinensis | reverse complement strand
AACTGCCAAATCTGGTGTAACACATACCCTCACGGGTTTTTCCCAGTTCACAGCAGAATCCCAGTGTTAACAACACACATAACACCTTCCTATCAGAAGACTTTGAGAGTCCTTGATCTGCCCTCCCCTGCAAGCGCAGCACCTTCATGGTCTGCAGTGGAAAAACAATGGGGAAAGGAGAGCTACCCATAAAACAACACCCACCTGACGGCCACATGGTCCCGATAATCCAGATCATAATTCTGGAGAGAGTCAGCACAGGAATCCCGCAAGACCCCCTGCTTCTGCAGGCGAGCTGGGCCTGTGAACTGGTGCACGGAGGCGTTGGGCTGCACGGTGGTGTGGTACGGAGGGGGGATGCTGTTGCTCGTCTCGCTGCGGTAGTCGCTGTCCCGGTCATCCACAGCACTGTCAGCGTCTTCAAAAGCTAAGAGACAAAAGCAGTTTAAGGGCACAGCTCTCTCAAGTTGCCTTGCTGGGACAGTGGAGCCTGTTTAGTTTTGGAAGAATGACAAAAAAAGCCACCATTTCTGCTGTGGCTGTATCTCCATCTGGGAGCTGGCTATAATCTCCATTTCTCTCAAGTGTGCACCAAGGAACTGCAGTGATGGGATCCACACACTCCTTTCCCTCTTCCTATTACAGGAATTTATTTCTCTTTAGTCATTACTAATAAACAGATTAAGACATCTTTATTTAAAACAAAGGAAAAAACCCCACGCCAAAAAAAAAAAAACACCACAAAAAAACCCAACAAAACAAAACAAAACAAAACAACCACAAAAAACCCCAGCACCCAAATTTCCAGGTACTTTGCTGCCCCCAAAATGAACCTTTAGATATTGGAAAAGAAAAAAAAACCACAAACCCAAAAACACTTTGCGGAAAGGAGCTCTTTCTGAAAACTTTTCAACCTTTAAGCTGTAATGCTGTTCTTTCTTCTCAGCATTCCTAACCGGAACTTTGGGGTTCTAGATATTTCTTTTTCATTAAGGCTTTTTTTTCTTCCCTTCTATTTTTTTTTTTGTAAAAGTATTAGTTTAAGTTAAGAGATATTAATGGAAGGTACTCAGTAGGAAAATCAGAAGAACTGGGAAAGCAGTTCTGCTTATAAACAATTATACTACTTCTTAGAGGTGAAAATTGCTACATTTAACACATACAGGTAAATTAGCTTAAGTATAGTACTTAACACTAATAATAACCTTCACAAACGAAAAAGCTCCTTTCCAGTAAGTCCCTCTCCCTGCAGAAACACTTCTGCTTGTTAACCCTTCAGAAAAGGAGAATGCCAAGTTATAGTGAGTAAAGGTATCAAAAATATATGGCTGTGTATGGCTGTGCAGGATGCAAGGTTATCTTTGCAAGCTTCAAGTGAAATACACACACCATAAGGCAGTGGAGTGCACCATTAACATGCTTGAAACAAAAGAAAATAAGGATCAGCCATCATTCATTCTCTCTGCCACCAGATCTGTCTAAAAAGGACAATCAAATTAAAGCCCTCTCTGGTAAGTTATCCAATGGTGTGTGTCCTATAGTCATTCATCATGAGGCTGAAAAATAAAGTGAAAGTGCTCTTTACATGCCAGATCCTTAAAGAACCCTGCATTTAAAGTGCTGAAATTCCAAGCAGACGGAATGCAGCATCAGGGAACCCCTTTTTCTTCCATGGGTGCTTCCCATACCTCTAATTCAATTTCCTTTTTTTTTTAATCTGAGGTAAAATTTGTTCTTGGTGATCTTTTCAGTTCCTTCACATCATAGAAAGATTAACACTCTAAAGTGGATGGAAGAGGAGAAAAGAACAGTAGCAGAAAACATCTGCAAAATACGGGCCACTTGAAAAAGCCCTGCTCTACACTCTTAAGTGGAACCAATTCAATTTGATTGTCCACACTGAAAATGGAGTTAAGCCTCCTGCTTTTTAGTAGTTTAAATGCTGCAGGGTTCTTGTCAGTCTCTAGTCAATTGAATAGAAATGAATAGCAATCATGTGCTGCTGTATTCAGCTTTATTAAAAGCACAGTGTCCATCAATTTTATCACAGTTCAGTGCTTGGGAGAAATATTCAAAATTTACTGCACAAAAAGGATTTCATATGCCAAGGTGCCAAACCCTACTGAGGAGCACCAAACTTCCAGCCTGTGGAGCAAGGGCTGATCTATTTGTCAATCATGAGGCTCACACTGTCCTCACAAGAATAACAAGCTATTACTCAGCTGAGCAATGTCATTGTTATTGCTCAATACTTGAGCCATCACCATCTAACGAACAATAATTACTTCTACTGGGACAGAAAACACACTGCTCCAAAGAGTCTTTTAATGCCTCACTGTGCTGCTCAACTAATTTCTTCGTCCCATCAGATGTAACTGCCATTTAAGGTAAAGCCTAAGTAACTCTGGTATGATGGAAAGTTCTTCAGCCGTGCCTGCATAATCATCACAGCACTTGTAGAGGCTGAAGGCAGCCTAACTGAGATACAGGCTTGGGATCTGGTGAAAGTCACCAGACCAACAGCTTTAAGGATAAACAATTTAGCTAACTTTGAAAGCAAAACAAAAAATATAAATCAGTAGTACAATTATCTGGGTGAAAAATACTGAATCCAGTGACTCACTAATACCGGGAGTGCAAATACTTACACAGTTACGGTTATTAGGAAGCGGGACACTGCTTCTATGGGTCAGCAACTCTGCAGGCTCAGAGAATTCCAAATGAATCAGACTGTTGCAGAAGCACTATCTGGATTTGTTAACTAGTCATCGCATCTCACCTCTGCACTATCAAACGAAGATTTCCCATATAAACCAACATATCTCTAAGCAACATCCAAAAATAGCTGATTAGCTTAAATGTTAATCAAGTATTTAGAGCACATACATTTATAAAAGCTGACACCAGAATTTCTCAGAGTTCTTACTGGTTTTTAGCATGAGGAACTCTCTCTGAGGTCACAAAACAAAATGCCTCCCTGGGGCATGTTTAAAGGATGCAAGGCTCCATGAGGCCGGAACATGTTTTTTCTCTGATGTATGCCCATGAACAGCATCCATAGATGTTAATACCAGACAGAAATCCTCAACTGACTCATAAATAAGAGCCAACTCAAAAAACTCTCATTAATGCTGAACTGCAACTACCCTATGAGCAATCTCACTTTATTTAACAGAAGTGTTCTCAAATGAAGACATTGCTCAGCCTGATCAAAAGCATCAAAACCTGGCCCACATGTGGCATATAGCACACATTCCCTTCGCAAGAAAGTATTTTGTGAAATGCCAACATATAGTGATGATCCCATTCATTAACATACTTGACGCTTAAATTTTAATTAAGAGACTGACAAGAACTTGCAGAAGTCGCTTTGGGGATGCAGCAGCCCTTCAAATGGAGGCATTACAGCCTGTGTTTCAGCAAAATATTCCTCTCAACGCACATGGTGTAATAAATTCAAGTACTGTTTTCTTCAAATAGGTGATACAAGTCTTCCATAAGCGAAGTTGGAACTTAACCTCAGTCTCCAAAGATCAGTTAAATTAATAACAAGACATATAACAACAAATATAAGAAGACAGTAATTATTTTACCCCAGTTTGAGAAATTTCACATATACCAAAGAGCTCTCAAGAGATGAAAACTGTTTCTTTGTCACTGGACCCACTGCATAGAGAGCTGTGGGTAAGGCTGAAGGGCAGGGCAGAAGCATGCTGTTCATGTTTTATTATTGAATATTCATGCATATAGGCAACATAAGAAGAAAACCCATTGGGGCAGTCACATCACACAGTAGGATTTCACAGAGTGGGGAAAATCAAGGAAGGAGATACCTTCTCTGTTATTCCTCCCCTTAACTCCAGCCCCCAGAAGTTATAACACAAGTGCTGCGGGGTAGAACACAGTTTTTAATATCTTGACCTTAAAACCAGTCTGACAGTCCTGCTATGCCAGCTCAACTAGTCCCCTTTAGCCTCTGGCAACTTTCTTTAAACCAAACTTCAGGACAGGAAGGAAATCTAGCAGCAAAATTATTTCAGGTGGCTGGATGAATGCACTTGAAGAAGTGGTTTTGCTGGTTTAAGTTCCCAAGGCACAGCAGGAGCTCCTCTCAAAACTTACTCAGTTGAAATTGCCTCCTGCTTTTCTAGCACAACGTGTCATCAGCCGCTGGGAGCTGAGGTCCAGTCTCCCAAGCTTAGTTATCCTCTACAAACTTGAGCAAAACCTTGGACAAAAGCAAAATCCTCATTAGTTCTCCAAAACAAGCACTGAGCTTTTCACAGCTTTTGTCTATTTTAATAATGGTGGAAGATAATAAAGTGTACTAACTGAAGGAATAACTTCCAGGTCAGCAAAGGTCTCTGCCAGCTCCACACCAAGAGCCTCACAATTTACCTTTCCCACCTGTCATCCATTTAACTTCTTTTCATCATAGCTGCCAACAACTTCATTCCTTAAGTCTCAGATCCTACTACGTCATCATCTACTGAACCATTGGTCACTTTTGACAATCAAATAGACTTTCTAAAATCTTATAATCAAAATGCATACTAGCTTAAAGAGGACTACTGGAGTACAAAGGAAGGAAAAAAATCTCAAAAGGACACAAGGGTGTTTTTTGAGGCTCCTCCATATCTTTTAATGCTAGAACTGCCTAAGTTTTGAGAAAGTATTTAAATACAACTTTGCAGGTTAGTAGTTCGTTGTATTGCCCTCATCAGTTAAAAATGCATTAGAAATTTGCGTATTTTTAAGACAGCATGTTTGCAATATTAAGTCTTCAGTTTAAGAGCTTTCATAATCCTGTTTTTCTCACTTAAAAATACTCTTCTGCTGAAACACTCAACAGCCAAGAACAGAACTGACAGGCTGAAGTGCAAAGACTGCCTTGAACATCTAGCCTACTTTTCCAAGTCTTTCCGTTTCCTAAAATGAAACTAGGTCAGCGGTACAAGATGTCACTTTCCTAAAGTGCCCTCAGCCCAACTAACAGGTATCTGAGCTACAGCACTCCTCTTGCAAGAAGCTCTCACCAGGAAAAAGTCTTCCACCTCCCAACATGCTGTTTCTGTGGCTTTCTTCTCAGCTGCTGTTTAAAAGTTACAATTAGAAGTGTGTTTTTCATTACATTGTCAAGCTAATGGAGCTCACTTGGAAACACCATCAACACTGGCCCAACCCTGACTGTAAGGATGCTAAAATGATTTCAAAGAAGACAGCACAGCAAGGATGAAGGAGAGGGAGGGAGCCTCATGAGTACAAGTAACTTTTAAAGAAAAAACACAACACACTGACTCTCCAGAAAAACAGGAGAAATACACAAGCACAGCCCCCCTAGACCTCTCACTGACTAATGTTTAAACACCCCATTTTCCTCCCAAATATACCAAAATGGAAAATTAAGCTATTCAGGACACTAGTCTTTCTTTTAGGAGTGTGAAAAAGTTAATTCATTACCTCTCAGTTACCCTGACACACCTCTAAAAATAAACAATTAAGACATCCAGCACTGACAAACACAAGCAAGTTGGTCAATACTGCTGATGCACAAAGAACTTACGTTTGATCAAAGACAGGAGAACAAGGAGGACAAAAAATGTTGTGGGAGAAGAAATGGGGAAGCCACTAGTGGAAGAATTCTAAAATGCAGAAATGAAATGCACTGTAACATTAGCTGGACATTAGACTCAGAAGCAGTAAGAGCACCCTCTTCAAATTCCATTATGTCAAAAATGGAAAAGCACGAGGCAGAATCTCCTCTCTGCTGGCTGATCTTTCTTTGCATGCTCCCCAACCAACACTCTCGTTCTTGTCTTTTACACAGGGAACACCTTTAAGACTAATTTAAGACTAAGGATCAACCCTCGCATGTTCTATAGACTGTAGAAGCCACACACTGTATCCTGAGCAGAAGCCTTGCCTGTTGGCACCTGCAGCACTTTCAGAAAGTGAAGATGTTTCATGCACATTTTCTGGAAAAAAGAACAGAAATTTTGCAGCCTAACCAGAAGTTAACACACCAGTCTCCAGGCGTTGGCAGCAGATCTACAGATCACAGACAGATGCAGTATCTGAATTTTACCTGTGCAAGGCTGGTCAGCACTAGTGAAAGCAAAGCCCTGCCACTTCTGCCATGATACTGCCTCACTGAGGTTGAACATAACACAAGATCTACAACCCCACTTGTGTGCAAGAGTCATTTCTTCTTTCAGATTTACTCCTATTTGTAGTATTTGGAATATATTTCCACTGTACCTTTGTATCTTAGTAAGACAATGACTACAGATTCCCTTGTGTTTTTCCATTACTCCAAACATTGATTTGGGCTTGCGTAAGTATGAAGACCAACACAAAAGGCATACACAAGCAAAAAACTAGAATCACCTTCACAGGAAAAGAATAATAGTCCAATTCTGCCATCACGTCCTCAAATTCCAGTAGAAGGCAAAAGCAACTAATTTAAAACATTACCACAACAAAGCTAAAAAGTGAAAAAATGAAGAGCCATCCATCCACACAAATATGAAGACTTTCACTAAGTGAAAGTAAAAGAAAATACAACGGAACAGATTTTCTATATGCATGAATATTTCCACTTTTCCTTGTACTGGAGCATGCTGCATCACTATACGATCAGAAAGCTTGCAAGAAATCAAACTGTTACGTACTCAGCTGCTCTCCCCATCCGAAATAACTCCAGTTGCCTGCATGTAACACAAATGGCAAAAAAGAATAGGAATGGAAAAAGAAAGCTTAGAAAAAACAAACCACAAGCATACTTTTCATGTATTTAAAATGCCTTATAGATTGTGAACTTGAAAATGTAAGGGATATTTTTCTTTATAAATATAACATTAAGTTTATATTGGGGCTTACTCCTCATGTCCAGTTTGTTTGTAAGACATTCTGAAAACTAAGATCATTATAAACACTTGGAATTGATATGCAATCATGCATTTATTAACACAAGTAGACAAAATACTTATCAATCAACCTAGCAAGAGCAGTTAAACACCGTTATTTCCTAGTACACTCAAATGTCTCAGAAACCAGAGTCCAGTTTAGAGCAGTATCTGATTCCAGGCTAAACTCTGCCAATCAAGTGGCAAAAGTCACTTCACGTTTCCATTTCTGCCCCCTTTCCAGAACAAAGTGAGAGCATCACTTCAGTAACAACAGCATGAAAAAATGTGTCAATGTAAACAACGTGAAGAGTACTTTGTTAGGCAGATATACACACTGGTAAAAAGCTTCAGAGCTCTCACAACATTCTAAGGCAAACAGCCACGAGTTAACTCTGCAGAAGTAAGCAAACCTTTCCATGTTAAAATTGAAGGTGAAAACAAATTCATGCTAAAGCTGCACAGCAAATTGGTAAGACATTAAAGTTTTTACTTATCCATACGTATGTTGTCATCCCAAGGTTATACTCAGTACCACAGAGGCAACAAACCAGTACATACAGCCCTCAAAGCACTTCAGAACCATGAGCACAACTTGCAACTCCAAGAAATGCTTCAGAACCAGCATTTCTATAACACAGCACGTAAAAAACGCTTTAAAAAGTTACATTTACAGGAGCGTTGATGCGTCAAATGAGGCAGACAATAAAACAAATTCATCATATGTAGACAGAGAACAAGCAAGAGGTTTCTGTCCTGGCTACCATCTCTAGCTACCAGCCAGGCACACAGATGCATCAGAGCTACAACCACGTTGCTTCTTTCTTTTCAGAAACAAAAGGTCTACAAAGCAACACAGTCCTTCAGATACACATCAGTACTTCAAGGTCCCTGGATTAGGCTCTGACAAACACACGTGTGGTGCTTTGCACGGGCACAGGCATTGCTCAGGCTCAAGTGGCACTTTTTTATCTGGTAAAGTTTCAAAGGCAGGCCATTACCTTCTGGTTCCTGCAACAGTAGTTAGGAAAAAAAAAAAGTAACACATGTAGGTTTGCTTTGGTCATTAAAGGAAGCAGCCCTGACTAAGTGGAACAAATTGAATGACAATTTTTATGGTGCTGATTTAGAAAGAACCACCGGTATAATGCTGAACACATGCAGTTACCATGGAGTATAAAAGGTTTATTCCTCTCCTGTGTACAGAAGTTCTTGTTTACTGAATTTAACGACAGAAAAAAACTGAAGTCTATGGAGTAGAGCACCAGCAATCTACAGCCTGAGACAAGACAAATGCCATGTCTCTGGCCCACAGCAGCAAGAGTGACAATGCACCTGTGCCAGGGTGCTGGCAAGATGAAGATGTACCCAAATGCATCAGAAACCTGCCAGGATCCACCCAACAGTGTTTGCATGACTCTCATCACAAGGCTATCATCTCAGGCTTGTTTTCCACAACAACAAAAAGCCTAAATACCAGCTTTGATAGAGGTCTGAGTGTTATTTCAAGGGGGAAGGAGAGGAAAAAGAGGAACTCATAACCAAGATGGCAAAGAAAACAAAGGTAAAAGCCATGGCAAAGAAATGAAAAGGGGACACAACCAGAAGAAAGGGTACAGAAACCAGAAGCAGGAAGAGCTGAAACAGCAGAGAGGGACACAGGAAAAGGGACTGAGGAAAAAGATCAAGATGTTGAGAGAACTCTGCACTGAGCTTTAGTCTGCTGTAACCAAGAGTTCCCATTAAAGACAATTTCCTATTAATGTAGAAGTTTATCAATAGCTTACGTGTATCTCATTCCTGAAAACCTTCAGACACTAACACTATTGTTTAATAGCAACCCCAGCACATCCTTCCATCAGAATGTCTGTATCTCAGGTGAACAGTAAGAGGCAAAGGAAGGAACATTCAAACATTTGTAGCTTTTATTACTGTCAAAGACCCAGAAAGACTCTGTAGTGACACAGCATTATTGCAGTCAGGCCACATGCTAGTGAAATGCATGTCATTATTCACAAATGAATGCACATGTAAAACCCCAGAGCAACCGGGGAAGAAACACCAGAAGATAACTATAAATTTCCAAAGCTGGTATGCAGATCAGAAAAACCACAGAGGAAATGCAGCTTATCTGTCCTCCAGGTTTCACAAAGATAAAAATCCCAGACTGCCAGCACAAACCACTGTACTCAGTCCACATGGAGGGAATAAGTGACCTCTGAAACCAGCTGAGAATGTTCCTAACCACTATTTCCTTGACAGAAAAAGGCCGGATGGTTGGCACAACACTACTCATCGTTTGAAACCGTAATAGGGGGAAAACCACCAAGTGCTAAAACAATCCTCCTGGATTGTTTTATTACAAGGTCTGTCCTTGGGAGGAGAAGCATTACCACCTCCCATAGATTAAGAGAGTCGTCAAACTGACAGAGAGAACCCTGAGCCAGCTACTTACCTGTCCACCTCACTGCTACCAAGTCCCTTATGAACAGCATGAAAATCCCACAGGCTTTCCACACCCAAGGCAGACAGCAGTCAATGCCAAGCATGGCAGGATGAGAAGAGGAGCAGCTGCCCTCAGACAGCAGCTCCTTACCCTGCACATGTTCTCACACTGAGAAGCTGGGTCTTGGCTAACCAGGCTATGCTACAGCTATAGACTGGGGAAGGCAATGCTGCAGGAGCAAAGAGAGATGCAGTAACAGAGAGTAAGGGATTTTCAGCCAGAAGCTCAAAACTCCGCTTTTGTTTGTTTTTACTAACACCCACTTCACTTTAGTGTCTAACATTTTGGAAAAAAAAGATGACTTTATTAAAGATTCAACACATATGCTGCTTCATTTGAGATTCAGGAGCTAACAGTATATATCTCAGTCCTTCAGCATAATCGCAGAAGACCTGGGCTGACAGTCTTGATATTTTGAAGGTTAATGAAAACAGAATTTCTTTTTAGCCTTTTCAAGTTGTTTTTCTGCTCCATAAAAATAATATGTATAACCATGATTTGTTAAGAAAAAATTCCTTCCAGATCACCTTTGGGAACAAATTTAAACCTGTACAAACTCGAACTAAAACCACCAAGAAGTCCAGACAGATAGAAAATGGGACATTGTAATTCTAAAACCATACAACAACATACACCAACAATGAAATACATGATACAGACAAGTCAGACTCATGCTCTTAAATACCAACAGTGTGTGTCTTGGTTATCACATTATTTTGTATTTGTAAGTTTCAGTACTCAAAAAAAGAGGTTTCATATAAACCTCCAATTAAGGACTAAGCAATGCCAGCAGCCTGGTGCCTTGGAAGCTACAACGTTTTTGTCATTAACACATTTTGCAAAGCACATCTAAGTTCCCACTGTTAGTTGAATATAACATATGCTTGTTCTGCGCCTCAGTTATGCAACTATTCAGGGAGGAACTCCTCCTCTCCACTTCACACTGTCAAGCCTGGATCAGCAGGGACACTGTAAAAAAGCAGAATATTCCAAGTGTTTAATGCAGTCTAATTTGACTGCCTGTGTGCCATTTTGTTTCATTTCTGTTTACAAGCCTCTGAGATTGATTGGGACCTACTACCCCTGTCAGAACATTATCATTTGCTGCTGTCCACTGCTTATAGCCGTGCTCATGAATTATTTAATCCTCCTGTTATATCCCATGCTTGGCACAAATGGAAATAATCTAAATAAGTTTATAAAAACAAACTAAACTCCAGACAGTATATTTGGTTCTGATAAAGTACCATTTGCAGAATATTCTGGTCAGTTCTTTTTCCTAGGCTTAATAAATCTCCTCTTCTCTGGCTAATACCGTCAACACAGTGTGAACAGACCTCAGATTCCAAAAAAACTACATTCTTCCAGTGTTCAATGTGCTTTCCAAAACTAAACAGGTGGTATTTTAGTGGAGTAAGGTTCTAAAATACAAAACATATATTGAATAGCTTTTAGAAGGAAGTCAAGTTTTAAGTAAGCACGATGTCAAAGAAGGTTTCGTAACAAGTACTATCATTTCCAGTTCAGTTTTGGAACACTCCAGATGAGGGCTAAGGCCTCTGCACAAAAGGAGATAAGGAAGCACAAGAGGCAAATCAGCTAAAAGGATCTGACAGAGACTAGGACAGGCACTGGAGTGTGACACTGGAGTGCTCTCCTTCCTCCCCAGTTCACCACAATCAGCTTACACTGAAATTTTTGAGTATTTTATTTCACTAAATGAAATGGCCCTTCTGGCCACCTTTACTTTGGCTAAACAAAATCAGATTGAGATCTGAGAATTTAAGCAGGGCTTGGATCACCATCAAATCATCAAGAGTACCCACTAACTTATTACAAGCTTGTGCAACTCATTAGTAACCATAGCAAAAACGATCAGGCAGAGTGCCACCTAATTTTATCTTCAATGGAAAAACTGTAACATTTCTATCCCTGCACTGATACCTAACGTGGCTGTCTTTGTCTTCCCAATTTCCAGGCTACCAAGTCACACGGACTATGTAAACACAGTTACAGACAAAAGATTTACATACCCCTTCCTGAGATACAATTCTGGACTACAGCTGATGACCTGACATTACATATATGCATAGTGGCAAAAAGGAATATAATGTTCTACAGCATCTGAGATAAAAGAGTTGGTGTCTTTTTTTCTTCTGATTTTTAATCTTGGACTTTAAATACAAGCCTCACTGTTCAAGGACACATATTTATGGCTTTTGCATAAAGTTGGGCAATCATTTTTCTAACAGTTTAAAATCTTTAATTTTTAAAAAGTTTATATTTCACTGTTGTGACAAAATTCAAAATAATTTGCTCCTATTGCTATGATATTAAATGATGACTAATGAAGTTTAAAGTCCTTAAAAAACTGCACTAGAAAAAAAAAGAAGCTTTCATGAAGAGCACTAGACAAATTATGAAAGCTAGAGTGTTTAAATGAGCATTTGCTTTGCTGATCACTGCTTATAGAGACACCCATCAGTATTGGCATTTCAGTATTGTCAGTGTTCAGCATTTCAGTAAGAACTTTACATTAGGGGTTTATTTAAAAGTAAAAGCTTTATTTCCTTGTGACTGCCTTTCAGAATACAGCCCATACTCTACAAAAACAACAACTAAAAAACTGTATTTAGAGGATCAGCAACCAAATCAAAGCCCTAGAATTCTCTAGAGTTCAGCAGTACATCAAACTTTGTTACTGTATAATCTCCTAATATAGCCAGTATTTTTATTTTTAAATTCCATATGCTGAGTACTTTTCCTTAGACATATCCAGTCCTGAAGTAGCAGCTTTATCATAAAATTACAGGCAGATATTTTAGAGTAAAACCTTGAATCTGTGCTCCTTTCAGCAGATTTAACATGCCTTCAGCCAGCCCAGACAGTGAGTGCCACAAAGCCACAAGAAAACAAGTATCCCAGAGGGGATTTATCCTAAACAAAGAGAAACAGGAGCTGCCAGTCACCCAGAAGCAGAGAGGCCAAGGATCTAGCTTTCCCAGCCCATCAGTAAACTACCACAAAAAAAGCTCATACAATGGTTCCCCTTGTATGGACTAAAGCAGTTTCTCGTCAGCCTAGACTAAATAAATAAATAAATAAATAAATAAAGTCATTCATGTATGCTGTTTTGAATTACACTTACACTGAACAGTCTTTTGAGTTGTAACTGCACTGTGGCCAGAAGTTCTACTCTCACTAGAGCACAGCTATTCAATGACTGCAGCACGATCTTCAGTGTCACCTACCCTTGAGAAGGGTAAAATAATCACTGACTTCTTCCTTACCCTTTCCAAACTGGCATGGGCTAGAGATGCTGTAGGTGGCTGCTGACCTCTGTTGTCTAAGTGCAGAAACAGGCTGGTAACCAGAAAAACAGCAACAATCTCGATGTATAGCACACACCTTTACAAGGAGGGCAGTGCCACCTCCCAGCATTCTCAAGACAACTATGCTGCCTGACCCTCTACTACCACAGATCATACACCTCTATGAACAATTAGGAGGGTCATGTTCTGGCCTTCCTGATACAGCAGTGGAATTCGAGCTCCCAAGAAAAAAAAAAACAGTGAGCATCAGAAATGAAACCTCTGCTCTCAGAGTCAGCCTCTGTGGTACCTTTGAAATAGCAGTGCATGCGTAGGTATGAGAAGAATTTTGCAGAAACAGATTTCTTTAAGTATCAGTGGCAAAGAAGGGTCACGACAACCAACTGATCTGGCATCAAACGACATCCATTCCTATAATGTGTATAAAACGTTTTGCCAGATTTTAAGTAGATAAAAAGCTGCTTACGAACCTAAAACAAAACTGCAGCATTTTTTCCTGCATGCACGTGCACACACACGTTCCAGAGAGCATTAAGAGATGTAATCTTGTTCCCTCCTCTTTCATCTTATGGCAGACCAAGCACAGGCTGGCTTTGGTTGTTTCTGCTGGTAAAACAGTATATCAGAAGCTATTGTTTCTTTTGTTGCTTTTACCAACCTACAATCCAGAGGCAAGCAAAAAAATTACCTTCTCATAAAAAAGAAGCACAACAAAACCTAGAATAAAACACACACACACACATACACATAAAGAAAAAAAAAACCACAAAAAAAGAAAAAACAAACAAAAAAATAAACCACAACAAAACATCACCACCCACCACAGCCCTGGTAAGATGGGATTTTACAGAGCAAAGGACTCAAGGAAACGGAACAAAAACATTGAAGTGGAAAAGGGACAATAAAGCTTTCTCAGAAAGATTATTAGTCAATGATAAGAGGACAGACATAACTGGTTGATTCAGTGGCACTTAGGTTATCTTTCCTGAGAATCATACTGAACAAACCTGCACTCTTCCAGATTTGTAAACTCCCTGACAAATGGTGTAGGGCAGTATTTAGAATAGCTGATATTAACCAAGTCTGCCAAATTGATTCCGCAAAGATGCAGAGTATCTTTCCCATCCCAGTTTGCACTGTGACTGATCCAAGTCGGAGCTGCATTTAAAATATTCACAGTGTGACTCACTTGTGGATTATAATGGATTTTCATGTGTCCAGAAATGGTCTTGAGCATACAAGGAAAACATATCTGTAACTCCTCACAATAAATAACTTAGAGCTTATTGACTCAATGCCAAAGTAATCCAATAATATGTTTTCAATCTGCATAATTTAAAGTGAATTTCCAGACAAAAACCCCTTGCTTTCTTTTCAATTTACATTTAATTTCAGGTCACAAGTAAAAGCCAATAGGGAGATGGTGCAGTTTTCTAACAATGACATTTCAAAAAATTAATAATTCTGACTACATTTAATAGAAAGGCAAACAAAACTGGATCCATGGACACTACAGTGCTTTGCTTATTGCTTGGGATCACTGAAAGTTAAATCAATTGGAAGCACGTGATCTTTCTGGGGCAGGAGGAATATATACTGAAGCACAACAGTTGGGAGTTAAAAATGAAATGGTTAAGTATAATAAAGGAAAGAGGCAAAAACAGCAGGACTTAGAAAAGACTGTATATACAACAGAACCACCTGCCTCATTTAAGAATAGGTAGGAAGCCCAAATCCCACATTACCTCAGAAATCATGGGTCAGACTCTTCTAAGAACAAAATAGCATTTGAGACTGTGAAAGGGGGCCAGAAAGCTCAATAATCTCTAGAAAAATTAGAGCTCCCAGTATGGGCTGAGATTTCCCATGGCACCATGCCAAGGCAGCAGCCCATACATGACCAGAGACAAAAATCCACCCTCAGATCAGAGGCTGGCTTTCACACAGGGCCACCTCTCTTCTCTCACATCCTGCTCCATCCTTCTCCCCCTCTCTACTCAGGGGAGATAAAAGAACAACTTGCATCCCTGCAGGAAGTGGGGAACCACCACAAGAAAAGGTGGTTTAGAAAAGGTGAAAGATGTGTGAAAAGTGCAGACGCAGAAGAGGGCAGAAGTGTAATCTAATTTTAACATGCAAGGACATGTATTTCCCCAAGTAATGAACCTGATCCTGCCTGCTGGAGTAGGATTTTTTCTAGCTGGAACAAGGACATCAAAATGGTCTTCTGAGAGCTGCCAGAGTGGCTAAGCAGGACGCCAGTGGTACATGCAGTTATGTACCATTATTTTTTTAAGTGCAAGCTACGTGAAATGTTTTGCAGCACTTTTGCTCTATAGTGCATCAGGTTTTAAGATAATTTTGGTTTTTTTGAAGGACTGGGAAAACATTCTTACAGAGTAAAACCTACTCACACGGAGCATGTTTTTTTCTTCCTTCTAAATAAATACTTAGTCTGCTGTCCAGCAGACTGTGTCCTGCTCCCAGCAGTGACCATACCTCATCTGGCCCATCTAGATGATGAAAATGAAAAATGATGTGATGGAAAATTGGATGAGCCTTAAAAGTGTTCTTGAGGGTGTTTTTATTATATCTAAAAATACACCTATCAATTATTTACCCACATGGTAAGTAAGAACACTCCATATTGAACACATTTTAGTGTGGTCAAGCACACCCACCCTGCTGCTGTGTCACATGCAAAGGTCAGGTCAGCTTTCAATAGATATACAATCTGTGCATGTTCTGGGTTAAACTCTTGAGTCTCAAAGGACTGTGCTGTATTGAGGCAAGCTGACAACTCTTATGCACAAGTTGATGCAGGCAGAGTTCATTTTTCAAAAGTACCCCCGTATTAAATGTCTGTTTAGTATTTTTTCCATGTAAATAGATATTCATAGACATCAGATACTTGCAGGCAGTAAACAAGCCAAAGTACATGCAGTGCCATCAGCTTTATTGAAAATTCTTAAATACATTAACAACAGACTGCTATGAAATGTTTAACATCCATTCTAATGAGTGTTTTAATCCCACGAATTATTATATTAATTCTTATGTGACATTAATTGTTCAAACCACGGGGCTTTCAACTGAATATTGCAAAAGGTCATTTTGCAGCAAGATGCTGGCTGTTAACAGGCAGCACAACAAGGATGGCTGTAGTGCTGCTCCTTGCTGTGTCTGTCTGCAAGAGCCCAGTTGGTTCTCCAGGGGAGAAACCAGCTACAGGGGGATGTAAAAGCACCCTGCTGTGGGAACAGGTGCAGCTATTTTCCCTACACAGAAGCATTCCCTCTAATTTACCCATACATCTCAATACTTAGGAGATTCAATCAAACCAGCCTCCCTCAAACAAAAGCAAAGCCCAGGGCACAGAGCCAGGAAAATAATTTCAGCAAACAACACATTCATTTCTTGGACACTTCATACATCAGACAGTTTTTCTTTGACCTTTTGACAATAGGGGTTCTGCATACTATGTTAGTACGATTTAATCAAATATTAGTATCTCCCAAAATGTTTCTTATTTGTAGGCTTAACAAATCAATTGTACCCTTTTGACTATTTAAAAAACAAAACAAGACACACCAAAAAACTGAAAAACACAAGAACAACAACAACAGCAGAACTAAGAGAAAAAAGAAAAACAAACTAAAAAACCCTGCTTTATTCTTTACATATACCTTATTTTTTTCAAAATGGGAGGACACATTGTTACCTAGAATGAAAGTATTACTGGAATACTTTGATACAGAGCTGTACATGTTCCAGCTACACAGCACTATCAGATTTGCTAGGCAATTGGTTAATGTCTATAGTTGGTTGAAGATACTTTTAAGATAACATTAACAAAAAGTACACACAGAAATTAATTCTACTCAAGACAGGTAAACAGTAAGTAGCATTTCCTAATGTTATCAGTTTTGAGGAGATCCTATAATCAGCCTAATGGATAAACAGCCTGCAATGTGTAATATGCACGTCTTACAGGATATGAAGTAGAGGATAAAAGATTTGTTTAAATTATGAGACTTGAATTTTATTAATGTTGTTGCCAAAAGTAGATAACACATTCACAAGAGACATCTCTGAGCTTTCATCTATTGTATGTTAAAAGCAGTGTTTCAGAAATCTAATTTTGCAGATCATCAGATACATTAAGAGCTATGTTATTTTTCCATCCGTGTTTTCAGAAGCATAAAAAATGCAAGACAAGATAAGCAGAAATTAGTAAAAATATTTTTTCCATCCATCAACGCAGCATTGAAAAGTAATATTGAAGAAATTAGACATCAAGTACACAAACCTCTGGTGCATTTTAAAAGGCTACCAGTAGTACTTGTCTCCATCTATTTTCTCCCTCTCAAAATTTCACTAAACAGTTAACAAAATTATATTTAACATAGGAAGTTTTAACAGAACATAGTCTTACGTAGTCACATGAAAAAACACAGCATTTTCTTACTGGTATAAATGTTACAAGGGCCTGACAATCCCAGTGACTTTGAACACCTTTTCTGTTCCTATTGCACACAAGTACAACAGCAAGTTAAAGACTCAATGTCTGATTTCACTTCCTGGCACCCAAAGCTGCAGAGCAACATTTTGAGGAGGACAGCTTTTCATAACTGCACAGAGATTTAAGTACTTCTAATAAGAAAATATTGTTCAGATGTACCATCACTTGATAATTAACTATAGAATGAAATCAAGTACACTGAAAGAGGAAAAAATATTGAGAAGAAATAAGTCTAACTTACAACACTGGGAGGCAGCACTGGGCAATGGTTTCTTCTGGACTTCCTCCTGAAAGGAATACTAAAGGAGGGAAAAAAAATAGGAAGGAACACAGAGAGGTAAGAAAGCAAATGGTAACTTTATGACAGCATGCCACACATAAGAGAAAATATCCCTGGTAGTATCAAAGCGCAATATCTATAAGCATAATATCCATAATATATTCTCCTTTATATCTGTATTTAAACACACTCCCAGAAGTCTTCTCTTTTCTCATGCCAAAATCACATGTTACAAAGTGCACTTCTGTTTAAGGTGAAATCTGCTTTAGAACAAGCACAGGCCCTAATACCAATTTGGAGACCTCCAATTAGACATCTAAAAGACCTGATTCTCCACACCACAATGCCAGTGTGAGAGGGAGCTCCAAACTGGGAATAAGCCTGTTTACATTCAGACGCTCCAGCACAGCTTTAACAGTTCAAAACTCATCTGGGCTCACAGCAACTCTGCAGCATGAGATGGAAGCAGTAAGCTAATTAGTGTGCCTGGCAGGGCAAGAACACTATGTTTGCCCAGCCAGCACTTGCAAACTCTCCTGTGATCCACTTTACAAAGTGAAGAATTTTTCATCTCATTTAATACTAAATTAGAGAACACAGAGGTATTTCAATTAGCCAGCTCTGACTTTTTACAAAAGCTGTTTGTTACAGCATCAAAGCGTTCCCTAGGGGAATGCCAGTGGTTTTATTTGTTATTCTTTCTATCTTGTATTACACAGAGATATGAGAAAATTAGGACAATTGACCAAAATAATGAGAACAGTCTTTGCCAGGAAAAAAAATCTGACAACAAAGGAAGTGGCAAACTTAGCAAGCTGGTGCTGCAGCCTGTGCAAAACATGGCCACCAGACAGTCTCTCCTTGGATTTGGCAGGGATTAATGACCAGTTCTGTGCATGGAAGGTGACAACTTGCAGACTTCCGCTGCGGTTATCTTCCAATCTGTGCTATTTAAAATGCACAAGGGATCCTGAAAGGTGGTTAGTCTCATCATCAGCAAACTGCCAACCCACTGAGTTAATCAGGATTGTGAAAACAAGAACTGCCGGATCTCACAGCACTGACTGGTTGACAAAGTGGTGAAAGGAAGTCTGCTGATGAGCAATTTCAGTAGCAGAGGACAGCAGTGGGTTCTGAATTATTATCCTCAGAGATCCCAGAATGGCAGCAGTTTGTTATTTTTAAGGCATCAGCCCGACGGCTATCAGGAGTCCCAAAATGAAAATGGAATATTAAGTGTTTGTAGGAAGAGAGGCTGGAAAGCATTTCTATGACACCATATGAACTCCAAATGAACCTGCTTTTTGAATACTCCTGTGCAGCTTTAGTCTGTTCATTCATCGGCTCAAACACAGATAGCTGAACTTAAAACAAAGAAGACAAAGGCACAAAGTTGTCCTGTGCTAAAAAACACTGTGCAAACCAGGATTCTGCAGCCCAAAAGGTGAGGTCTGTAAAGCTGAGTGGCACAGACTGGACGCATGAGGATCAGTCATTTAATTTCTCCAAACAAACCTGCCTCCAGCTGGTTTCTCAAGCACCGGGTTTGTTTGCTCAGAGCAATTAAGATATTTCTTCAGGCAATGCACAATTAAGGTGCTGAATTCCTTTGCACAAACATAACCAACCTGGGTGCATTTGAAGGGCAACTGGCATCCACAAAAGAAAAATCCATTCAGTGCTGTTCAGCACAAGGATACTGCCTCTGGCTCTGGAAGTTCCCGAGCTACAAGCCACTGCCAATTAGGGGAATATGCAAGGAAGATCTCATCCCCTTTCTGGGTGGCTGGCAAATGTGGACAACTTTAGAAGAACGACCTTAGGTCAGGCCCTGCATAAGTTTTTTTTCTCCCTGGTCACGGGGAACATCCACAATAAATCTGAGACCATTAGGTCACAAATACAGAGATATTACTTTGTTACTGGTGTTTGATAAAAGCATGCAGTTCGCAAGCATATATGCATGGCACTGCAGGAAAAGGGGAGACTCAGAAAGCTCAGGGTATCTTTCAGCAAGTACCAGCTCGGTGAAGCACTAGAGGGCACCTGTGCCTCGCTGAAGTACCTGAACTGCTGCTCCAGCTCACGGGAGCGGGGAGGCACCACAGCAGCATCACTGACAGAACAACTCAGACTGAGCTTTTCATCGACTCTTAAGAGGCTCTCAAGCTTCTAGGAAGGCAGGAGAGGCTGCCCTAAAGTCTTCTAAGCTTTTATCCACTCAAATATTGGTCTGTCCTCAGTCAAAAAGAAAATCCACCTTATTTTCCTTCATCTGCACAGTAAACCAAATCACTGATATAATGAACAGAAAAGAATAGATGAAGGATCCCAGAAAAAAAAAACCTCCTGAAGTCATTGCATTGGGAGAATTATTTTGCAAGTTATCTTGCTATGGAAACTCTTGCTACGGAAGGAGACTTGTCAAAGAGTTTTCACCAGCACCATGTTCTTACTCAGTGATGTTCATACTGACACATGAGTACCGGGCTTTGTTAAATGCTTCATTTCTGGTACAGGCATTAACATGTTAAATCCTGTTCTGCAAACAATATGAACTGTAAACAAAATTTTAGTCACGCAACAGTCTCTCTTAAAATTAAAAAAAGTAACCTTTATTTTATAGCTGCTTTGCCAAGTACACACTAGAGCCAGGAAACCAAAGCCATAGCTACCATATATTCTAATACAAGATTCATATAAACTGAGCCATTAATAACTGCATTAGGATAAAAGCCAACAGCTCCAACAGTCCTCGGTTCAAATAAAGATTCAGTATCTTGCTTTGTATTCTTCAAGGAAACAGTCCTTCTTGACTTGATTTCACAAGAAGAACCTACCACAGCCTGTCAAAAATTATTTCCTCTCTACTCTGGTAAAGCATGGTGTTGCCTTTCCTTTGAACATATTCACAACAACAAAACATCATTCAAGCACTTCCAGCATGCAGAAAAATATTCCTCTCCTTAACACTAAACAACACACTTGAGAAAAGAGTTCTGTAAGTAGTTCATGGAAGACTTGTAAATGATCAACATTTAGCAGTTACTCAAATCACAGGGATCTAATACAAAGAATAAAAGTTAGTTATAAGACATTCAGGGCTAAATTATTCTTTCAATTTAGATATTTACCTCATCATCTCCCAGTGAATTTATTTGTTCTAATTTTCTGGTCCAGTATCTGGCCTCTTCTTCAGGGATATCTAAGTCAAAAGAGTAAGTCACACCACCTTATTAACCAGGCAACTTTGCATTCATCACCTTTATAGCATTACAGATCACACACAAAAAACTCACAAACGATTTTGAAGAAATAGGACTGTCTTATGTTAGCACTCAGATGGAAAATAAACATTTTAGGTAGTAGCACAGTTCAAGGGCTTACACTGCTTTCTTGTTTAAAGCTGATTAACCAAATGCACACTTTACACAAAGGTAGGAAAGAGAAAGACAGACTGGTTCACATTTAATTCAAGTATTAGTTTGATGGAGAGCCATTTCACAATAGTATTTTAATACACTTGCTTATGCTTGAGAACACATAACAAGAACCTCTTCTGGAGGCTTTTTATAACCTCAGCAGAGCAAGGGCTGCCTTTGAATAGCACACCTTACGCACACCAATAGCACACCTCCTGGTGTAACACAGATTAGGTACCAAAACACAAATGGTCTTTTGTTCATTTGCCAGCAATAAGCCAAATCTTTTGAGGGAATAAACAGAGTTACAGGCAGTCATATTCACATGAAAGCACATTCTTACTTTTACACCACACTGCAGCTTCATTGTGAAGTGAATCACAACACTTTTACCGTCTAGAAGAGTTACCAAGCTGACAGAAAGCAGCAAGCATTATCACTTTTATCTTGATAACTATTTTCTATTTCACACTTTGCAGTAATATAGTGTCCTAATGGAACACTGACTTCTGCCACTCAAATTTCACCTTCCAAAGCACACGCCTGGAGATGCAGATAACCTGCTGTGAAAAGCTTAACACAAAATTATTTAGGGATGGGGTGGTGTGAAAACATTGGAAAAGTTAAAAAAGGATTTGGGTTTGTTTTGTTTGGGTTTTTTTCTAGCCACTCAATATCCCTGACTGTATCAACTTCTGAAATCTGGCTATTTATGGCCTGAAACTGCACCACTGCAGAAACTTCAAAGCTCAGAGAGGAAGGAAATGGAGGAACCGCTCCAGCTAAAAACACCACCAGCCCTGCAAGCTGACAGGAAGATAGTGCTATACCAGTTCAGCTGGTTTTCCCATCTCCTGTAACTCTTCACACTTCCAGGTGGCCTCAGAAGGAGCCAAGAAGTTTACATCCAAGAAGTTTGTTTCCCTGCAATGAACTGTATCCCACAGACACCACCACAATGGTATGTTAAGTTATGCACTGGCAAGAACGGGAGAAGCAGGGCAGGATGGCCTCCTGATGAAAAGGTGATTCTAAAAGTTACATCCACTCTCACTCCTCACGGGGAAAAAAACAACAAAATTTATTGGCTTTGAGGAAATGTCTCTTCTACATGTGTCCTCTCTCAGCCACACAAACCATCATCTTACGAAGGCAACGACCTCAAAACACTGCAGATAATAGAACACAAACCACTGTTAACAGGTACATGCCAGATTTAGTGGAATTTCAAGCTTCAGAATTAGGTTATTTCCTTGGACTATGAATTAATGTCTATATCTTTGTAAAAGAAACACCACTGAATTTTTATGCAACTAGCCTCACCCACAACAAGGGGTTAAAATACCCCCCACTTGAGAAAGTTTTACCGAGGCTTAGTATCTGTCTCCAAAAGACCTGCACTAAGTAGAAAAAAAAGACAACCCATTTCTCCTTGCTTAGAGGGAGACCAAAACAATTTATTTTCACCAAAACACACAATGCCAGGTGCTCTTTCTGATGTACATTACTTTGCTATTAAAACCTATTAGAAAACAAGGTAGGAGAAACATGAGAGAGTCTTCCACAACTACAAGAGCTGCAGAAACACACACAGGTTTTTTTGATCATCAGGGCTGTAGATCACAGCTGCACAGATTAATACTTTTAGACAGTCTCTGCACAAATTAGGGTTGGCATTTAAAGCAAACCTGGACAGAACTGTTCTGAAGCCATCAGTGAACTGAATCAGCACACAACCTGATGAGGTTTAGGATGACAAACTCCAACAACGACCTGAAACAACCGAAAACTTACAGCAAAGCCCATGGAATTGTCTTGGAAAGACATCACTTCTCTAGGAGATGAAGAAAAACTCATGAAATGAGAATTAAAGGTAGGAGCCCAAACAACTCAAATCTGGAGCCTGAAATCAAGACTAAAGGGATTGAGGAGGGGTGAAGCAATGATTACCATCAGCACTGCAGAAACTGAGGTAACCCTTAATGCTTTTGCATTACACCATGGTGTAGGTGGCATGCCCAGGTATCAAGGAGCAATACTTGTCTCTCGGATTTACTGGTCCTATCTTGTATACCAGATGCCCATTTCATAAACAGAGCTATCAGATTTTTACTGCGGGATTTCTGCTTCTATTGAAACAGCTTCTTATGCAAGTCAGAGATAAAAATCAGCTACTGTCCAGATAACAGCTGCTTTAAGGCCATCTTCTTGAGCTCAGAGAAACTCTTGTCATCAATACTAATATCAGTAAAATTACTGTACAGCAAACTTTAAACATGAAGCAACTGGCCTATGATCTTGAGTCAAGTTACCTGCTCAAAAGAAATGAGAAATTCTATCCCAATGAGATACAATTTTTGATTTTTTGAGGAAGCTTCCATTGTGTTTCGCCTCAGTCAGCAGTTTCATTGAAGCTGCTTCTTTGGAATGCAGAGAGTGGAAATCCCTAGTGCAGAGACAATAGACTGCTTGCAAGGCCACATCCACTGGCCAGCTCCTTCATCACTGCTTCAGCTTTTGACTACAATGGAAATTACTCCACTACATTAACTATTGATTACAAGATAAAAAGATGAACCAGTTCAGAGAGAGACCACGTGATGCCACCTCAGGACTCCACACTTAGTGAACAAAAGGAGCAAGGCCACATGTCAGCAAAACAAAACTGCTGAAAAACAACAGAGAGGAGATGGGCAGGCAGATTCAATAGCTTTTGGTGCTTATTAATTTGAAACCAACACAGAAACACTACAAACTTCACTGTCCTTGCTCTTACTGCCATCCTCAGCTGGAAGCTGAACCTCATTTTCTCCGAGCTCCTGGCTTTCTGGGCCTGAATCTGTGGGGTCCAAAAGCAGACAGAGACATGGCAATGGATGGGGTGGAGGATCAGTAACTCCCACAGCATCACTCAGGACTGAAGGCTCCAAGCTGAGCTGATGTGGGATTCCTGGGCACATGAGCAGGGGTGTGGGTGGAGGTCCCATGTAAGGCTGCTCAGAGCAAATAAGTGTCCTGACACCTGGAATGTGCACACAGCAGTACAGTGACTTGTCAGGCTGAGAAAGGAAATAGAGGAGAATTGGGTGCATCCACACAGACAACTTCACTCAGTTAAAACTCCCTCAGGTAGCTAAATATGACAGCATTCCTGCTTAGAGACCTCTAGCTTGGCAACAACCAGGCATTTCAGCCCTAAAACTTTTCCTCTCCTCAGGTTTGGTGGACCTTGCTCTGAGTCTTGCACATCAACCTTGTGCCTTCTGAGTTTTTCTAAGCTAGCAAGTCCTGGGCTGGGCAAAACCCAGTTTGGCAGGAGTGAGAACAAGTGCCGACAGCAAAAGTGATACCTTCTCTCTCTCCCCGCTTTCTTACAACTGTTCACCCAGCTTCCCCTCTTCCCAGCCCAAATTTCTTCCCTTTTCCTATGTATGGGAATCATCACAAGTTCTCACTGAAATGACTTTGCTGAGCTGAGTTTTTCTTCCTGTTCGGTTCCCAAGACACTAAAATAACAAAGCACATTTACCCCACTTCATGGTTACATGCAGATCAGCATGCTCCCAGCCTGGGAGTGCTGAGAACACTAAAAGCATCTTCACTCCAATTACGAACTAGAAACTGCTTGGCACAGAACCAAACTGCTGTAGTTTGGGAGCCAAAAGCATTTTTGAGTACTGCATCCTGTGAGGGATTTGCACACAGTCACTGCACTTTTAAAAAAGGGGGACAGAGTAAAATTGCTATCAAACAGAACAATTTTACACTTGAAAAGCAGCATCCTGAAAAGTCTGTGCCAACACACACTCACTGCATCAAAACAATAATAGCAAGACTGTCTTCTCCCTACCAGAAAATTTTCTAATCCAACCAAGGAAAGCTGTATCCCTCCCTTGTCTGTCTTGTTCCAAAGAAGAAACAGGTACGATCAGAGGAAAAAGTGGCTCCAGCCTCACTTGGCTAACAACCACTTCCTGCCATGAAGAAGGCCGTTTATTGCCATTTTTAAGAGACTACCAACCACAAAAACACTTCTCACCCTCCAGGTTACTATCAACTCTCACTAACGTTTCACATTTCCCATCCTCACTCATTGTTGCACTTTTATAGCAGAGGATTTTCAGTCGATCTGTTTCTGTGAGATGGAACATTCAAGAACATGGGGCTGGCAGAGAGCATGAGATGACAGCCTATTCCCCAGAACTGCAGTCCATCATACAGATATGAAACACAGGAGGGCCCACAGATGTGCTCTCCCTTTTCCAGCATGTGCTGATGTCACACTAACTGACCACAAGGCAACAGCCAAATCTGGAACATGCAATGGGACACACAGGGGACATATGAAGGCCACCATCAATGTTCTTTGTCCAGTTACAGATCAGGCCATTGACAAATTCCTGCATGACCTCAGGAAAGCTTATCTTCTGTCACCAGGAGCAGAGACTAAACTCCCACCAACCTTTGTTAGGAGATGACTGCTTCCCAACTCCAAGCCTGGTAAATACTTGAAAACAGCTTTATATGAAAAAAAAAAAAATTAAAAATCTCTAAGTTGCCTTCATCATGTACTACTACTATCAGCATCAGCACGTTTTGCATTAATTTCAGCTTTAGCGGTTGCCAGTCTCCAGAGTACCACAAGAAGAGACACACGGAAGGAAGAATCTTGAATATATCAGGTGGAAGCAGAAGCAGGAAACTAATCCAGGATAAATATAGTGCAAACAACAAACCAGTTTCTAAACCTCTTTGCATACACAATCATATGTTACATCAAGGACTTCGGCTTTTCTGGCTTTCAACTCATTTATTCTCTTTTACAAACCCTTAAAAACCTCTCAAGCTCCACCTAAATACAATGAAATATTTTAAATACATCGAATAACCTGGGGCACTGCATCTGTGTGCATCTAAATGAGACAGCAGCCAGAAATGATAGAAAAAGCGCAGAAGCACAGCCAAACAGGAGAACACACAGGTTTTTTTAAAGCTGCTATCCCAGGCAGCAGTGTTTTACCCAACCTGAAAAGCAGCACAAGCTGTACATGAGCCCACACATCACTCTGGTTCTCGTGTATCTACAATAGCCAGGAGATCTTCACCTGGGAAACAAAACATGATACACAATGTTCCTAAGTGTCACTCCAAACCTCCCATTACTAAAATCTTGCCTCTACGGCCCAGCAGCTGACTCAAGAACTTCCACAGCATACCAGTGATCCATTCAGTTCCCTGTGTGGGTTTAAAGCAGCAATTCCCAACTCACATGACAGAGAATTTTAACATGTAGGGCACTAAGAATCCATACTGCTGCCACCCAGCTGAAGGGAAACCGACCTGCAAATCCATCAGGAGAGACGCAGAGGCAGTGCTGTGAGCCCCATGCACCCTCCAAGTCTCACAGCAGCTGGGCAAGGAGCCAGAGCCTAATTCATGGTGCAGAGTCCTTCTCTGTGAGGTGATGCCTCATCAGAGGTGATGGCAGGACACACTTAGTCACACTTAGTCACGGTGTGAGGGGAAGCACCACAGGAGAGGATGACATGAGTAGATGCCACTTTCTATAGGAATATCACACGCCCTTAGTGTCTCCTGCTTTTCAACCTGCTTCTGACCTTGCCATGGCACCTCAGACTGAAAATGGAGATCAAAGAAAAAACTGCAGCACTCTTCAAGGGAAGAGCACCCTTTGAAGAGCTAACTCATGCACCCATTTTTTCCTGAACATTATGAAACCCTGGACAGCTAAACAACTTTTCACATCCTAAAACAAAGACCCTTCAACACAGCAGTGTAGAATCTGTGTTATTTCAATATTTGGCATGGTAAGCAAAGATATAAGTAATAGGTGTGCTTTAAATGATCTATTGTATCAAAAACAGAAGAATTGGGAAAGTCTTTTTACTTATTTACTCTGCATGAAATTCTACTTCTCCAAATATAAAAATGTAAAATAGTGGTATAAATCACCCCAAAAGAAACAAAGAAAAACTCCTCTGAGTATAGGAGTAGGGAGAAAATACATTATTGCCTGAAGTATTTTGGTTTTTAAAATTCAGATGTTCTAACACATTTACATGGAATCTGTTTTCTTATACTTGAAAAAAATACCTCAAAATGCAATGGCAGTACATAATACCAATTGCAGAAGAAAACAAATTCTCTTTTGGACACTCTCTGAATACAAAGGGAGACACCAGAACTTCATTTTGTTCTAAAGCAGTGACAGTTTACAAGCAGGTGTGTCAGAATGAACTTAGATGAGAAGGCAGTGGCTACAAACCTTGCCTTCAGCTCTGTGTGCTTGTTCTGTTCCTCCCAGAAGCCTCAACACTTGTCCCAAAGAACCAAGATTTCCCTGTGAGGTGAAATAGGCTTGTTCCTCCTCTTGCATAACAAGTAATTTCAATAAAACTTCCCACAGACAGCATCAGTGGAACACCAGGCTATTTCCATGGGGAAGAGGGATGTCTCCTGACCAACATCAGACAGCTGTCAGGACAGCTGCAGCATCAGGTACCTCTTCCCCTTTCCACACTGGACCATAGCTAAAGAGCAGTGCCACTACATCTACAGACCACTGTGCTCCCCCTGAAGTACAACCATCCAAGGGACTGTGCACTCACAACTCAAAACACAATTTGTATTGAATTTCCAACTGCAGGGCCAAGGCATGCATCCTCCCCTCCACCAGGAAGGGGGGTGTGAGACCCATAGATGTCCTAATTTCTTCCCACAACAGATGGACAATCCTGACAGGTGCTGACCAAATGCCAGCACCTGCACAACTGCTCTACCCCTGCTTAGAGCACAGTACAAATTGCTCACACTGACTGGGGCTTTGCAGCAAAAAGGATGCAACAGGCAGAGGGGGAGGGATGAGCCTTGCAATGACAGAACACTTTGAAATACTTCAGTGCTCAGGACGTGAAAAAAATAGCACAAACCCCAAAAACATCAGCTCTGTCTTGATCCCAAGCATCAGGTAAGAGCTGGAAAGAGAAGTTACGTAAGCCTGGGAGGTGTTTTGGCAAAGGACTTACTTCTGGGGTTTATTTGGTTTGGGGTTTGCTTTTGTTTGCCTAAGTAAAATAAAATTTAAAAATTACATACAACTTTACTTGACATCAGTTTGCTCCAATTAGCTGCTTTTCCATATTCTGTATTTTTGAATCACAAGTAATTGCCAGAAAGGCAGTTCTTACAACATTAAGTTATTTATATACTCTGCTAATGATAATGTTCAGGAGCACTAAGCATTAATGTTTCACTAACTGAACTGCACACGTCTAAGAGGCCTACGTGCATTTACCACAGAACAGCTCAAACAACACACTCTACCTCTTCTAAAGCCAAATTTGTCTAGATTCAAAGAAGCAAAAGCTCCCTGCTCAGGAAGAAAATGTGTGACTACACAATCCTGAAACACTTTTAGAAGAAAAAATTGCTGCTAGTCTAAATATTCCAGCACTCAGGGACTTTCTAATATTTCATACTTATTCAGATCTTGTTAAAAAGAAGCCAACCAAAAAATGAATACCAGCCACATGACCTCCACTGAACTACACTGACAGAACAGAGAATGAACACGATTATAAAACTCAGGTTGTTCCCACTTTCTCTCCACTGTCATCACCCTGGGTAAGTTATGGAAATGCACTCACCAAAAGGTAATTCAAATCTCGTGTCCAGCAAAATTTTATGAGGAGTTGGGTTTTTGGTTCCACAGATTTCATCATGTTTCATTACAACTTCTGCCTCCAGCGTAGACCACTCCCCAGGACCTTCCTGTGAATCAAAAACTTTAAGTGAACGAAGATTATAGTCTGAAGAACTTTATGTACCAACTCTCATACATCTGCTAAAAGAGTCCAAAAAGAGCTTTACAGCATTATCAGCTCTATTTTAACATCAAAGTACATCTATTCAACACGCACTGGCTTTTTCCTCCAAACTGGATTTCTTCCAAATCTCAGAGGCATCTACCAGGGCAAGCAGCAAAAAGAAGTGCTGCCTTCTCAATGGAATTGCAAAGGTAAACCCTCAAAGGCAGGACTGAGGAGTGCCTGGACAGCAAGAGAAATTGAGCACCAGCCAGACCACACGGCCACACTGCAGGGCATCCCCACTCTTTTCCTTTTATGGAAAATACAATCTATCTCTCCTTGTTCAAATCCAATAATCTTCTAAGAAAATACCCTGAAATTTGAGTTATAAGTGCTTAGCTGAAACAACTGCCAAACTCACTAGTTAGGGCAGTTACAGACATTGGCACATCCCACGTCCTACTTTTGTCCATATATATTGGCACAGGTAGACACCTTTTAACACTGCAACCAGAAGCCCTAAGAAGATACTGCAGATGGACTCTGGACCTTGTCAGCTGGAAAAGGCAGAGGTCTTTAGCAGTAAGTCATAAAAATCTGAACATCAGACTAAGCAGTCAGTCCTTCATACTTCAGACACTTGTCTGTTACGTGTTCCTTAACAGATTAGGCCCTAATTCTTGAGTCCATACAAGCGAAATGAGACCCAAGAACCCAGTGTAAGCTCAGTTGTGATCTCACCTCAAAATCAAAACCAATGTGATGAGACAGCCCTCTCTGCTCACTCAGCCTTCCTGACTTTGCAAGTGGAAGTTTTGCTGAGGAGCTGAGTCTGGGCTGCATCAGGCCAAATTTATAACGCATTAATTATTGACATTGGAGCAAATAAAGGTTCTCTGTCAGCTTAACCTCATCAGATTGGTGAATGGCCTTCAGAGCAATCCACACAGTCCCAACCAGGGTGTCCCATATCAGTCCTTTGTTCCATACTTCCACAATTAGGCCCAGGTCCAGCCGATTGATCTCACTGCAAGGAAAGTAAAGGCAGCACAGATGAGAAAAAAGCAGAATACAATCAAATTTTGTTACATGTTCTGCATTACCACCATGACTATATCAGTCAACTATTTCCACAGAGCTGTGTCAAGCTACAGAGAGCTCCTGGAAGTGTGCGGCTGAGGCAGCTCATACTCCCAGGGAACACCAGTTTCCAGTAACCCACAGTTTAATACTAATTACACAATGAGCGCAAACTAAAACCCTGAACTATGTAATGCATGAACTGCCAGTTGGGAACTCATCTCTGCAGCTATGTACACAGGAGGAGGAAGTGTACCTTGGACCAAAACCTAGAGGTAAGCTATTCTTTGTCATCAGGCACCCCATTTCTAACAAGGTGGGTGTCTCCCTTGGCAGCACAGCAACACAAGTGTACTCTGGCAGGCGCAAACATGCCGATACTTACCTCTGAGTGGAGCTACTCCATGCCAAAATTAACAGTCCCAAATCCAGCACAGCTGCATCAGCAGCACCAACTATTGCTCAGGGCTGTGTTGCACCACTTCTGCTCCAGAATCAGCTACTTCCACATGGCCACTGAGTGACAGGTTCTTGGAAATACTGATCTGAAGGTTTTCACAAACATCTTTCCTCTCATTAATGAAAGGATGCATCTCAAATTTGCTTCTTCTCAATGTTTTAAAGCATTTATGCCTTGCTTTTGCATGCTGGTTTAAAACATGCCTACTTCAGAACAGCCTAACACATACACAGCAGACACTGGTAAAAACAATAAAGTAGGGAAGAATCCTGAGCTGTCTGCTGATACCACAGCTGTCTCACACTTATCATGAAGAAAGGCTATCCCCCGTAATTTTTCAAGGTCAGGGCTTCCCTTTATTGCAACTGTTAATCCCCAAAAGTAGCTATCTTGGACAGTCAGTGCTCTGCCCTCTGCCCAAATATATCCATGTTGCAGCTATCAAGGAAATTTAAAAGCACGTTAGTCCCTTATTTCTGTAGACTGCCATCACGGCCAAAATAATAAAGAACTGCTGCAAATCCAAGCATGCACTTGAACTTTGCCTCCTTCTTGCAACTAAAAGAGAACATCATATCTACAAGGTTCAAGACAAACCCTACAGCTACAGTAAAGCACATTAATGTCTATTTTAAATCCAAGTGCTTCTGTTCTTGTTTTGAGATGCAGGAATTGAGGTCAGCAGTGTCCAGCACCTGGGTGGCTCAGTCTGAAACAGTTCAAAATCAAGCTATTACACAGCCTTCTATGAGTTTACTGCTTGCATCTTGTAATCGAGTCTCCAGCATCCCCTGTTCTGATAGGGTTACTCAGTATGGCCAACAGCTGTACCAGCACTGCTCTGCCCTCACCCTGCTTGATATTCATCTGATTTGTAGGCTGATGATGACTGGCGGGCTGCTGGCTGGAACACTGCACGGCCAGAAAGGGAAGGGAAGGAATAAATACTCTGCTTTCAGTCACAGGGTCAAACCACGTACTTTGCTTCAACATACACTGTCAGAGCAAGATATTGGTCATGATACACCCAACGGGCTCCCGTAAAGAACTTCAAAGGACAGGTCACCAGGTAAGAATAATAAATAAAAAGAATTTCTGTACAGTGGCTTTGATTGCCTTTGTGTCTCCCTTTCTCCACCTTCTGGTTAGATGCAGAACAGCTTCTAAGAACAAAAGAGCTGAGATTGAAATTTGGTGTCCCTCCCTTTCCATACACACAGAGGATTGAAATAAAGGCATTTCTCACAACTCCAACACCAATTTAATCACCGTGTTCTAAACATCAGTTTTCACTTTCACTCGAGGTGTTCCCTGCAAATATGCAGCAAATATGCAGCAAATACGCAGCAAATATGCAGTTCTTTTAAAGCTCCCTCAAAATTCGAAGATGTCCCCAAGGAATACACTGAAGTGCTTCACTGGTCTGGTAAATAACTAAATCTCAAACAACCCCAGAGCCCCAGATTCTGCAGTGTTATGTCTCACAAGGAGTTTGGCAGCAAAACCAACAAACACAGACAGGAAGCATTTTTTTTGCTTGTAGTCTATTCTTCTACTATGCTTCATGAAAAAGGTAAACACATCACAGACAGTAAAAGCATCCTTCCCTTGGGGAAACACTTCTGTGCTCAGAATCCTTTTCCAGCTCCAGAAAGAAAAAGAGCAAACTAGAGAACAGCAGTATTGGAATACCAGCACTATTTCCCCTGGGACAACTTAATGTACACAAGATCATGCAAAACACATTCGTTCCCACATGTAATATTTCTGTTATGAAGAGACACCAGAACTACTGTGCAGTTGCCTGGCTAAAGCAGGGACAATAATGGCAAGGTAGTTCAGCTAATATTCTGCTTCCATATTCCCTAGCAACTAATTATGGAGCGTCTCAGTGACCTTACAGCATGCTAGCTAAGCTCCCAGCTGATACCAGAGTGCAGCTCCTGGAGCTGCTTGAAGGGAGGGAGGAGGAGCAACCACAGGAGCCTTCATCCAATACATTCAAGTGCTTTCCTTAAATCACCGCTGAGAAGTCTCCTCTGTAGCTGGCCATGTTTAAAGTCAGCTCCTGCCCGCAGGACGAGCACAAATCACAGGCAGAAAGAGTTTGTAGTTTGGGTATGGGCATGTGATTTGGAGGACAGGTACAATTCCTTGTCCCAGCCTTACCCAGTCCTGGATGTTTTACATCCGCGACAGCCATGGCCTTTGTCTGACCAGGAGCTGCAGAGCTGAGCAGATGGTGGTGTTCAGGAGCATGTGTGTTTCACCAGATGCCAAAGGACAGGCTCCAGACTCTCCATCACACACCTCTCGTGCTGCTCCAAAAGCAGAGTGCCACCAAACAAGGGAGGTGGAGCACAGCTGTGATGGAAATACGGTACTGACCCAGGTGACCTCCTTAACCTGAGATAACAACCTCCCACTTCCAGCTGAGGAGAAACAAACTGCTGCTGGATTAGGAAACATACTCACAAAATTCCATGGGGGTCTCTTAGTACAGATACTATGTAAACACCTCAAACCCACTCAGAAACAGCAGCACTAACTTTGACCCCACAAGATGAAGACAACATCATTCCCCCTCATTTAGTAAATTTAGTTCAATTTGCCTTACAAAGCTATAGAAAGAGAAGCAGATGCAGTATAATCAATAAGTCATTTATCCACCAGAAAAAAAACCAAAACACCATTCTAAACGATACTCGGAAATCCTTGCCTACATGTCAGGTCTATGAGGACCAAAGCAAATCAGAAGTGCCAACTGCACCAGAAGCCCTGGAAAACCTGGAATGAACTGGTTCTGCTGCTCATGGAGCAGCTCCCAACTGAGGTAACCAGGATCACCGTGTAGAGGCCCTGAGTGCACTAACAACAGTCCTTAATTGCCCCGACCAGCCTCTCCAGGGGACAACACCCACACCCTCTTCCCACGCCCAGGAGCTCCATTTAAGCTCAGCTATGGGCCTCTGGTCCTTGCCTAAGATGTGTTGTAGGTGTGTGTGTCTCGAGTTTACAGGCACAGCTGTGCACATACTGGCCAAAGACAACATCAATCCACACCCAACCCACACAGTAACTTCCCAGCTCAACCTCACACTTGGCTCCTCACTGTAGATCAGACTGGAAATTGCCAGTCCAGGGCACCAGCAGAGACAATCTCTCACACATCCTCTACCACAGGACAATGTGTACAGCAGGAAAGAAAAGTATTTAGGTTGTCACCAGGCTTGTGCATTTTACCTACCCAAATATTCTGATTCACACACACACTAGCAGCTCTGTATGAACACCAGGGCTGTGGAAGGACACAACCACAAACACCTCGTGCTGTGCACCACCATACTTACAACATAAAGTCCTGTTCCCAGCAGGGTTGGTCACCTCGCACGGCCACCGTCGTGCTCTTCACATTTTGCACTTTCAGGGTCACATATGTATTGAATTTATCTGGGGAACAAGACACAAAATGTTATCTCCATCGTCATACCCTTTCATCACATCACCTGCAACACTGCAAGGTTTTCAGTTAGTACAGTGCATCCAGAGAGACCCCAGATGAAAAGCCCACATGGGAAGATACCACTTGGTTTCAAAAGCCAAATGTTCAAGATGCTTTTCACCTGCATGAAATTTTCAATCACAGCTTTTTTAGAAATCCAAGCACAAATGAACAAAAAATACACAACTGTTCACTTGCAGTAAGACATGGACAAAGAGTGTAAAATTCTAAAAAACACGGACATTTAGTATGATGCTGCTCCTGAAATGCAGACAAGAGGAAGAGGAGACAGTCTGAAGGCACAGGACCCACCACGAATACCAAGGAGAATGAAACACAAACTTGCAAAACATGTAAGCAAGAGGTTGGGTTGGTCATATTACCTCTTCCATTCTGACCCAACTGCTCTCCTAGTCCCAACCCAGTTTTCCACCTGTGAGCCCACAAAGAACTTTACAGGTCAGTCAGGGGCAAAAGGAAAATACAGATTTATTGTTAAGTGTGCTGAAACTAATCTGACCTAGGAAAATGACATTACAATCACATCTTGACAAGACAGTCTCTGTTTAGATGTTTTGCTTTTTATTTTAAATCTGAAGAAAAATCCTGGAAGAACTTTTATCCAAGCAACAAAGCACAGACACATTCCAAGTTTGAATATCAGCACCCAAGAATGAACTTTTAAGGCGAGTTATCACTTCAGTGATCCGTTTCAAACAGCCTGGAACAAGACATGCTAAGTAGCCAGAAAGCAGTGCACATATTTTAATACTTCAGTGTTCTGCTGCATCTATTCCCACTGCTCGATCTCAGTCAATTTTAATACTGTCAAAATTTCACATGGAAAACAAACATATAACAGCCAACATGGATTTACAAAGGGGAAATCATGGCTGACAAATTTGATGACCCTCTATGACAGGGCTACAGCACTGGTGGATGGGGCAGGGTAACTGACACTGGCTGGCTGGACTTACTCATTTGACATTGCCCTGAACAACATCCTTGTCTCAATATCAGAGAGCCATGGATTTGATGGATGCAGCACTCTGTGGATAAAGAACTGGCTGGCTGGTCACACCCAAAAACTTGTGGTCAGTGATTCATTGTCCACCTGGTGACCAGTGACAAGTGGTGTCCCTCAGAACTGGGGCTGATACTGTTCAGTATCTTTGTCAGTGACAGGGACAGTAGGATCAAGGGCACTCTCGGCAAGTTCACTGATGACACCGAGCTGTGTGGTGCAGTCACACTCGGGAGGGAAGAGATGCCATCCAGAGGGACTGGAGAGGTGGGACTACAAACCTCATGAAGTTGGTTGATGAGTAACTCAACGTAAGCCAGCAGTGTGTGCTCGCAGCCCAGAAAGCCATATGTATCCTGGGATGCATCAAAAGGAGCATGGGCAGCAAGCAGATTGAGGGAGGCAATTCACCCCCTCTTCTCTTCTGACACCCCACCTGCATTACTGCATACAGTTCTGGGGACCCCAACACAGAGAAGGACATGGCAGTGTTGGAGCAAGTCCAGAGGAGGAAACAAAGTTGGTAAGAAAAAGTTGGTAAGAAAAAGTGGAGCACTTCCCCTATGAAGACAGGCTCAGGAAGTTGGGGCTGTTCAACTCAGAGAAGATAAGGTCACGTGGAGATCTCACAGCAACTTTCCAATATCTGAAGGGGCCTACAAGGAATCCAGAAAGGGACTCTTCATCAGGGACTGTAGTGATAGGACAGGGAATAATATGTAAAAATTTAGGTTAGATACTAGGAAGAAATTCTTTACTGTGAAGGTGTTGAGACACTGGCACAGGTTGCCCAAAGAAGCTGTGGATGTCCAGCCCTGGTAGTGTTCAAAGCCAGGCTGGATAAGGCACTGGACAACCTGGTCTAGTGGGAGGTGTCCCTGCCCATGGGACTAGATGATTCTTCAAGTCCCTTCCAATTCCTTAACATTCTACGATTGTATGATTGTATAATTTTCACACATCATTGCTGTGGGTTACTATAGCACACCTCAGCATCTAGGCTTCCAATACCCTAGCATAAAGGGAGGAAACAGAAATTACATGATCCAGAAGCTCAGGAGGAAGTCAGAGTCACTGAATTGTGATTCCTTCATATCCAATTACTCATCATTACATTACCCCTATCTGTCTATTTCACTCCTCCATCCTCCTGGGACACTGAGCTTCTCAGTGAAACCACACACCTCAGCTGAGTTAAACCTAGACTAGAGGACAAATCTCTTGCATCTGTCAGCAGGGTTCTTGATTAGGGAAAGGATATAGTACACACTATCCCCCTTCCAGTCTGAACACTCCCTTTTCCTTCCCTGGAAATTTAGGCTGGTGCACAGACAGATCTTGACGTGTTGTGGTATATGGATGAGTCCTGGAAAGTTTTCTGCCATAACCTGAGGACAGCTATATCCAAAGAATAAAGCTGAACAAATAAGTTATGAATACAGCTGTGCAGTTTTTATTTATAAGCACCTTATGTAAGTGCTTATTCTTTTGTAAACTGTGTATCAAATTTCAACTGGTAAACCTATTTGCTTGCTAAGGGACTCCTTGCTTACTTCTGAACCACGGTGAAAAGAAGTTGCCCAGACTGTAAATTCTGGGTGTCACCAGCTGTTTGTTTTTGCTTTATTATGCAGACACAAAACCTAGCGGATGGGATTTTAATTCCAAGCACAGCCATTACGGACTGCCATGTAAGAGAATGATTCACTTCTGCAGTTCCATCCAGCAATCCCAGTCAGGATCGAGAAGGCACTAAATCCACAGAGGCACACACCAGTTCTGCTTAGTGGACATTTTCAGACCCTATTTTGAACAGGGACAGAGGCAGGATGAGATGAAAGGGCTGGGTGGGTGGGGAAGGGTGACAGTAAAGGAACACATTTCCTCATTCATCACCTGTTCGGGTCAGGTTGAAAAGACAGATGTTTCTTACCACTGTGACACCAGGTCACAACCTCAAGTTTTCTACTAACTCAAGCTGCCTGAATTCTCAAGGTAGGTTATGTCACTCCTAAGGAGAACATGGAGGAGCTGAGAGGAGGTGCAGGAAAAGCAGAGGGAGCAGCACAAACAGCAGTGAGAGAGCAGGGGTCTCCATTCCTGCAAATAAGCAGTAGAGTATGGCTTACCTGGTGGTCCATGGAGTTTAGCTTTTTTCACTGTAAAGAGAAAAAAGGAAAAGAACAAAATAAGAGGCTGTTAGTGATTTTGTCCTGCTACAGTTACCTTTGAGTTAAAGCATCACAGTGCATCACATTAACTGGACAACATCCCCTGCACAGTCCTGAAAGCTGGAAATCCACACTCAGTTAAACAGATTCGGAGACAAAAACTCCTTTGTACCCCATGGCACTTCTCAAAAGTGATGCATGCAAAAAACAATCACAGGCTTAATGCCTGGGAAGCAGTGTGATATGGCTAATGCAAAGCAATCTCAAAATCAGTCCTTTGCAACCAGAAGTTACCGCTGCCTAGCAAGATGTCATTTCAAACCACCTCACTTACAAAGTTACTTACACTCTAGAATAAAGAAACATTTCTTTATATACAAAGAAATTCTCCTAACACTGTATAGCAGACTTTCAGCCACAAATTGAAAATAATCAAGCCTGAATAGCAGCTCCGCAAGTAGCTCTATACTATGACACTGTCAATTAAATTAAATAAGCCAAACAAACAGCAATGTAAACTCACATGTCATTTTTACAAGCTCTACTCTGTTAATTTAATTCCAGGACAGTATTTATACATAAAAATAGAATTGTTAAAACATAAAACAGTATTGGCTCTTATCTCACCAGATGGAGAAGGTCCATGTCTACCTAGGGGAGATTTTGTTTACATTTCCCTTTTGCAAGCTCATATCCTCACTAGAATTGCTAAGTGTAAGCACTAAGAGAAGACATCTCTAGGCTCCAGCTAGTTTTCCCAGTGGAAAACTAACACTAAGAAGAAAACATATTTAACAAGCTAGGAAGCAAGATATACCAAAGAGCAAAAATATTTAAAAGCTGGTGCAGTGAAGTTTCCTCCAGAAAACAGAGCCACCAATACATATTAGAGGCTCATAGTGTCCAACTTACAAGACAAAATTTCTAGAAAGAAATATTAAAAACTTAAAATATTTTTTTTTAAAAATGCCCTGACACAGTTACATGCAGAGCTGCAAGGGAGTGTGATGCTGGAGAACAATCTTGCTATTTGAGAAATTCTCCTTTGCGAGCATTTCCAGTCTAGGTAGATGTTTGCAAGAAGAAAAATGCTGTACCAGGTACAGCATAAACTGTTACTGTTAAAAGGGCTGTAGCTTTCACCAAGGCTGACAAGGCCAACAAGCCCTTAGGTCCAAAATAAATGGGTTCATTTTTTCCCAGATTCAGGGCCTGAAGCATTCCTCATGCTAAACCTCATGGTGCAAGCAAAACATTCAACAGTGTGGGCTAGTGTTCTTGCTGACTGAAGATACGCCTTTTAATCTCCAAATCAGTCTGTTTAGCCACTGAGAAATATGTGGGACAATCTACCCCCTTTCTGGGTTCCTTTGCATACTGCACAAAAGCAGACATTTCATGAAATACTGCCCTGGGGTGGGCAGGCACCAGCTTAAAACCTGCCCTCCTTTGCAAGAGGCAGGAGACAAAGAAACAAGTGCATGTGCTTGGAGAAAAAAAGGCGAAGGAGGGCAGGGGACGCACAGAAAACTTCAGCTCCACTACTGTTAGCAGGGAAGCAGAGGCAACCCCAGTGCAGAAATTTGGTATAACTTGCTAAAAAAGCAGCTGGAGTGGGCCACTGGCTCCTAAATACAGAGAAAAGACACAGCCTCTGCAGCGGTAATATGCAAACTAAGAGACAGATGCCGTTTGTACATTGCGGTCACAGCCTCTAAATAGTCAGAGATTCCTTTGATGAAAGGCAGCAAACCCTGCACTGCCTCAGCAGCTGAGAGGGTGTCTGTGTGGGGCTTCAGCAAAAGCTGTCCTGGGCCTTGAAGCAACAGGGATATCCCAGGGAAGCAGCTAGACTAAACAAAGATCAGAAGCCTGCTACAGACTCATGTGACAAAAATGGAATCTTTAGTAACTCCCCAGAATGAGCACCAGACCTCTAAAAACTGCATGTGATAAATCACACCTTCAGCTGCAGAAAAAGAGCTTGTAACTAAGGGCTGAATTGCAAACCTGTGAGTCTCATCTCACCAGTAATTCTTTTGCTCTATCTGCAAGCCTGTACAGCATGTTCAGAAAGTTCCCATGAAAAGTGACTCGGACGTGGTTTTATTTTATTAGCCCCACAAGAAAGCACTTCCTAAGCGTGCAGAAAGCGTTGCAAAGGTGCAGCTCCCAGAACACCTCCCAGGACTGGCGGGGAGACTGCAGGATTTCCCATATAAGAGCTTGAATTTGTGGGAGTTCAGAGCTGGAATGGGCTAAGGCCCAGCCTGTTTGTCAGCCCAGGGAATTCACAGATCAGATGCACTGCACTGAAGACCATGCACCATGTCACGAAGGATCACAGCTTTCCAAAGGAGCACTACTAGGAAAACTTTTGTACCCACACCTGCTTCTTCTCTCTGGTTAGAGCTCCTCTATGACAAAGCACTCAATGAAGGACTCAAAGGTGTTACGAAGCTCTACAGAAGCCTGATGCACCAATTACTCAGCATTACAGCAAAGGCTGAAAGTCATTGCTACATGATGCAGCATGACAGTACTTTGAAGTCAAGCCATGTGTAACGGTACATTTTTATAATACAAAATCTCATTTTTATAATATAAAACCTGTACCACAAAATGAAGCCGTTCTCTAGAGCACCCAGCAACACCAGGTTTTACACGTACAGTTGCTCCTGCATTGCCACAAAGCAAAAACATAAACATAATGTAAGTTAATGATCTAGATGAAGTATTTCCTGACTCATTCCCAGTTATCTTACAGTACTCCTAGTCTCTGGGAAAGGAGCATTTTTAAACCAGCTGGAGATGTCAAGTTCTGTTCAGTTTCAAACAGCTTCTCTCAGCAACCTGGGCAGCACACAAAGTCCATCCATTCAGATGCAAACATCGAACTATGCCAATCCTATGCCATTGCACAGGACAAGCAGGACACCAGGGAGGGAATGAAAATGATAGAAAATTAGAAAGGAAAGCAAGACCTAGTGCTTTGCACTGCCACGTGCAAGCACTTCATGAAACAGATGCACAGAGATGCACCTGCTCTCCCTGCACATGAAGATTCATTTAATCTCCAGAAAAGACTTGAGCATATCAGAGATACAGCTATTCCAAGGAGTTATTAGAAAGCAGACAAAACTTGATGTAAACATTAAATTCATCCAGAATTTTTTTTTTCCCTCTGAGCATCTGTCACCATTTTGGCATTACTCTAATAAAGAGACAAAAAAGAAATTAAGTTTAAGTCTTGCCTGCAACTTACAAAAGCAAAATAAAATAAAATTTAGAAAAAGCCAAAGCAAGATTCCAGATGCTCTACAGCCTTCACTTACAAACGACTAGAGGGTCAGACAAACTCTTAAAGACTAGGAAAGGAAAATACAAGCCAGGAATTGAAACAAAAAAGGCCCGCAATCACTACGGAGGTGTGATGAAAAAACAATAGCAGAGCATACATCAGAGTATGTATTAAACTCAGTTCTAAGAAAAAAGCCTTATTCACATGTTTTTCAAATAGTTTGAATGATAATATTTTTTCCTGAGCAGGTGCTACACACACCAGTAAGATAATTAAAATTAAGCATGCCAAATTACTGCAAGGCCCAGAAAACATCCTGCTCAAACCTCCTCACATAGTCACATTCAGTTAAAAGGAACCCAAGTGTTCTGAACACCTGCACATCCCAGATCACCTTTAACACTTGCTTGCAAATGAGAGGAATGCAACACAGGGAGTGCCTGAGCAGATGGCCGAAAGATTACATTCTAACTAAATCCAGAACATGATTTACCACCCGCTCACTCCCCACACTAGAACAAAACCTACATCCCTTTGCAGGGGACAATAAAGTGCCATGGAGGAGAGGCTGTGGGAGAAATTAGAAGAATGGAAGGGCACAGTTTTAATTACCACTTCTAAAAAGAAATGCAATGCTGAAAGCAGAGCATTCAAAATGCATTTTCCTGATCAGGTATTTGATAAATAGCCTCCTCCTCCCTGTGAAACACAAATGCAGTATTAATGTGTTTTCGAGCGCACTCTAACTTCTACAGTAACTTTCCCAGCTGAACAGCAGAATCAATACATATTTTCATTTCACTCTGTTTTTCTCACCTTTTCCAATTGCTCAGACTTCAGTGTACAGTGACATGCAGCACTGGGTGCAAAGGTTGCTTAAACAACAGAAATAAGAGACCACAGCAAGCTGCTGATACTACCCAAGGCTAGGTCAACACACCAAATCTACAGCCTGTGCACCCTCCAGCAGGCACAGAGAAGGGAGGGAAACCCTTCTGGCAAGGGATGCAATGATTAGGCAGTCCTCCAACCCCTTCACGTGTTACACTTTCTCTAACTGAGCCTTTGGAAACAATTTTGCAGCCTGAACCCCACACTAACAGCTATAGCACATGTACCCCATGGCAGAGCCAGAAACTCGACACCTCCTACTCGCTTCTTGGAAGTTATTGATAAAATCCATGACAGGGTGGCAAGTGGCTCAAGACTGGCACTTATAACAAGGACTGCTCTGTCCCTGGAGATCACACCCTGCCACACAAGGACCTTTCACAGAGAATCACAGAATGGGTCAGGTTGGAAGGGACCACAGAGAATCATCTGGTCCAAACTCCCTCCTCAAGCAGGGTGATCCCAGAGCACATGGCACAGGATTGTGTCCAGAAGGCTCTTGAATATCCCCAGTGAGGCACACTCCACATCCTCTTTCCCTCCCCTGGAAATCAAAACATGCTCAGACTCTGCACACTCTCATCTTCCACCTGAGGGTGAGGAACGCTGTTCTTTCCCACTACTAGAGCCCAAAAGGTGCTCCAGGCTGGAGGAACCAGAGGCCATGAAGCGACTTCACCTGTGATTTTAACTCAGTCACTGTTTTGTTTCACACGATCCCTATTAAAGTCCAGCAGCATCAGGTATGCCATTAACTGCAAGTGCCATAGTAGGAAAGCAGCACAGACTGTGCCATGAGACCCTTCTCCTCCCTTCACAATTCCTAAGGAAGGAAAAATCGATAAAACAGCAGTTTAGTGGTTTCCCAAGTCTGTTACAAAGATTCGGTGTGACACAGCCATCTTGATATTTCCAGCCTGAGACGGGTGTAAAAAGAAGGGCTCCACTGCATTCTCATACATTCAGAGTTAAATCATGTTCAGAAGGAGGAGATTTCCCTGACCTACCTCAGAGGACAGACAACTGCACAGGAGGCCCTAGGGACCCACCAGCAGTCAGCAGCACCTCAACAGCTTCTGCTGTAACTGCAGAGCCCAGAGCAGGGTCTACTTCAGCTCCAACTTCACCCAGCAGAGCCCTGCGGAGCTGGGGTGGTTACTGCAGGCAAGGCTCCTACAGCCCCAAGGGCCACTGAGAGACACAGGACCGAAGTCACATTCATTACTTTATACTTTGTTTTTCTGCCAGGCAAAACAAACCACTGGTTTACATACAGACATTGTTCCACTCAAGCAGGGAAGAGTACTTTATGCCCCAGTGTATTCTCTTTTGAGAATGACGTGATGGAAGCACAGTGGGTACCTTCATGGACCAGCAGTCCTAAAAGCTGTGACCGAATTCACAGTACACGGGGGATAACATTCTGTAATTGTTTCATGTGAAAGGAGGGCTGGGCTGATCAGAGAACTGCTCTGCTGCCATAAGGAAGAAGAGCCACTGCGAAATGCCACTCTGCTTGGTAACTGGCAAAGAGCGGGAATATAGTGCCTATTTTCAATAGTATCCAAAGAACTGAGGTTGCATCTAAGGACAGAATTTTTCTGACTTAGTACTTGAAACAGTCTTTCAAAATCCATTACCTCTCTGATTGAGACAGCTGTGGGGGAACTCAAATAGCCAAGTTTACCTCAACTGAACCGAGGGATCGATCTGCTTTAATAAGTAGTCCGGAATAAATGGAATAGATGCGATATGAGTTCATTAATTTTTAATAGTTTGTAGAAATGAAAAAAAAGACCCCAACATACCACAAAGCACTTATATATTGCAGTTTTCAATCATGTAGCAAAGAGCTTTCTTCAATCTGACCACTCTGAATGCCCACAGGACAGATTGACTTGCCCTTCCAAGGTCTTGGGAACCACGGCAAACAAAGGGAAGGTACATTCCCTTCATCAACCAGCCATTACTCCAGGATTCTCAGGAAGGGGGCGGGCAAAAGAGAGATTCTAATCTGTAGTCTGTGATAGCAAATTGATCTACCCAAGAGATTTCTGTATTGCCAGATGTCTTGAAAATGAATTAGAATCCTTCCTAATTCCCATGAATTAGCATCTTCCTGCTCAGATGATCTGCAAATTCATTACCCTGTCCAGAGGCACACAAAGCTACTATGTTTATTTGATTTACAATACAATTTCCAACAAACAGCTTTCTACCAGCCACTCCACCCTTCCTGCCCACTGGACAGTGACTGATAGCAGCTGGGACACGTGACTGCTTGCAGCGTTTTCCAAATCTCTGTGCTAAGGAGACGCATACTCAATACTCCCATTCAAGGTTCAGCACCATTCCATAGAGGATTTCCAGGAAAGCACGACATGAAGTACACATCCCAGTGACTCCCGACACTGCCAAACCTCACTAGATGCTTCCCTGTTCCTCTGTAAATCCTCTGGTCAGTTAAGATCCAGGCCTCATACGCGCACAAGAGTCACAACCTGCAGAAAGACAGCACCCCACTTGCTTGCCTCCCTAGACAGCACAACTTGGGGCCCACAGATCAGTCCCAAAGGGATATTGCAGACTGGTTCTGGTTACTAAGCTTGACCCCAACATTTGTTTCTTGCCAGAATTTTCACTTGTATGGGATGAACTTTGGCGAGCAAAGTATTGAAATCTAAGCCTAAAATGCCTAGCTTTTATATGTAAAAGCTATATATGTAAATGTGTATATATATTATAGTCTTGTCTAAATCTCTATTACTGCCATAGTCCATGAACATCAGAGCAACACAGCACAGTGACTGGGTATCCGGACTATTTCCCGGTATTTCACACACATAAACTTGGGAGAGCTGGCAGGACAACATGATGGCAAATCTACACAAACTTGAGCAAACCCACAGTTAATACACTGTGCTGATCCAGTTATAAAATGAAAGATACATACAGCTATTTTGCTCAGCCATCCAGTCTGATTCCCTTAGAGAAGCAGGTAATTTATACCTCCTGTAAATATTGTCACTTTTCAGCTCAGCTTTTGCATATAACTTTGTAAGAGTATACAGCACAGCTCAGCCTGCATCAGAGCTTCATTGTGTTTCATTTCTTCCATCCCTACCAAAGTTACTAGATAATGTAAACAGAACAAATTAAAAAACTGTGTAGGAAACCCTTTCTGGTATTTGCACATATTCCCCGTATTCTCACAGTATACCTGGAGGAGCAGATAAACTTTGCAAATCCTTTGGCAAGAGTTGTTTAACTGTGGGGGTTATTTTATAATAAAACTCAGTCCTCATCAGCAAAAGAATCCTTCTTTTAAAAGGCCTACTCTCTAAAATGTATTTTATGTGACAGAAGGGGTGACAATTTACTTTCTATTCTGGTTTAATGTACTAGGCAGTTAATGTAAGTAGACTTCTAAACACTTTCAATGACAAAATAGATTTAGACAGTTAAGAGACACATCTGGGTCTTGTTTACAGGTTAATCTGTTACCAGATCTGATTTGACACACTGACTTAACATCACACAGGTTTTCAACTTCCTGAACTGAAGGGTTTCATATGTATTCTTGTTCGTTGCACAGCTCAAGAACACACCTGCCTGAAATACTCCTTGAACTACTTCAGCAACAGAAATTCACAGGTGAAGAAAACACTACTGCAATTAAAAAAAAAATTCAAATAGTGTTGCAGAAGATGTGGGGATTGCAGTTGTGAACAGAGTTTTGGACAGAAAAACGAAACATATCTAAAACACAAACTGAATTTTACTAGGGAACTACAGAACAGGAAAAATGGAACTTAAACTATGTATGCAACTTGTAGAAAGCAACTGCAATGGGACTAAATGCAAAAGGAAAATTGAAGAGGTCTGCAACCAATTCCTTCTTTGACGTAGATATCAGATTCCTCTTCTGAATTCTTACACTAGCATTTCTCAGGAAAGTAGTATCAGGATGCAAGGTCAAGCTATTTTTTGTTGGTTTGAAAACAATATCTGAAGTAGAGCAACTAGGACAAGGTTCACAGAGAGAAAGGGAGGGAGGAGACTCACAAAACAACAGGTCCCAAAACCCAGAAGTACCCTCATCTCTGAACTTTTAAGTAAATATGTTGATTTTACTAAAAATCTAGCACAGAACACTGGCAAAATATATACAATACACCATGACCGTTCAGCACTGCAAAAGGAATCCAGCATTTTAAAACATGCAGATCATTTTATTCAAAAAAGCCTCAGGAGATCATAACAATAAAATGCTTAAAACATTGATAAGCTATTTGGTAAACCACAGCTCAAATCTTTATTACATTAAACATTAGCACTTAGTGAAACTTCTGCTTTGCAATAGAAGCTGCAAGAAGTTTACTTACAGCTGATCCCAGAAAAAGCTTCCTGAAAGGCAGTAGGAAGCATTTAATTGATTTCAGATAAAAGAGCAGCTGAAATAAGCTTGACAATATTGTTTCTTGGGAGGGGAAAATAAAAAAAGTGTATTCATGAACCATACAGCCAAGAAAGCTGGAATCAGATGCTGGAAGCAGTAAAGAAAGTAGGAACATGCAGGTCTTGAACCTTACAACCTCCTGAAACAGATTTGCACTGCCAGTGAATCCAGAGTGTCAATAGCCCATAAAATATTTTCCAGTTTTTACATTAAATATACTTGGAACCAGAAAAAGTGTAGAAGCTTCTACGTCGAGGCAGCCTGTGTGGTGAAACGCTGAGCAGGAGAGTGAAGCAGGAGGTGGCACTTGAGGAGTGTAATTCCCAACCCCAGAACACTCTTCCAGAAATTCCCATCACTGCAGATGCTCTTCCAGGCTCTGGGTGTCTTTATCCCCCTTTCTCCTGCCTGCATGGTCCCCCAGTTCAGATGGCAGGCAGGTAGTCTCAGGACGCTTCTCCAAACAGCACAAAACAGACCAACCCCCTAAGTTCAAGTCATCTTTCAGGTAATTAGAACAATAATTGAGAATCATAAGCCATCTTCTGTCCACTTTGGGATTTGCTGAAATGACAGCCTCCCAGTGCCCGGACAAAAATCCTTCCTCTACAGAATGCATCTCATTATCGTCCTTACAGGCTGTGCAGAAAGTATTTGCTCCAGCTCTCAGGAGCCCCACAGGCAGTGCTGGAGTACAAGGTGCATCCAGCCTGCACGCTGCTCTGCAGAGAGCCCTTTACCTCATTACTCACCTTTTCAACTTAGCTGGCAACAATCACGATCTTAGTGCAAACTGACCAGTTAATTCTAGCAAGGCAAAAGAGTCAGCATCCTCAGATGCTTATTCAGAACAGTGCTTTGGTTCTTCATAATCTTCCCACAGACACGTTAACATCTACCCGAAATTTCCCTTTGCTCCTAGCTGTCACCTCAACAGGCATTTCCCCGAGCCAAAGGCCTGAGCTCTTACACACAGTGGAGCATTCAAACTATCTTCAGATGGTTTTCGTCAACGAGAAAAGGCTCTGAATTGCCAGTTCTCCTGTCCCATTTCTCCACAAAGAACCACAGCCAAGTAACACAAGAGTATACACAAGCAAGACACCACAGAGACCCTTTTTGCTGTCTCACAGATGTTTGCCTTCTGGTTACTTACTGCCTCTCCCCCTACCAGCACCATGACAATGCCAGTCAGATTTGTAATTCATTGCTCCCAAAACATCAGTTGTTTCACTAAGTCTGACAGTTCCACTGCTCAAATTAGATGCTGGAATTCCCAAAGAACCACTTTGACATCAATGACATCTTGCACTTGGGTCCCAAACCAGACGCCTTCTGCCCCGCAGGCCAAGGGGCTCCTCCCACACCATCAGCCGGAGTTTGTACTAAGAGAAACCACATCATGAGAGTAAGGGCTGCAGAACAAGCCCATTAGCCCATATCTTATCCATACAAACATCTAGACAATTCCCAGAAAAGAGCATGGCATGATGATACAGCAGTACCTACTCTACAAATTAATATGCCCCTAGGCTTAGGACCCAGAGGTGACATTTTTGAAAGCAGAGTTTCACACGGTCTATTCTACCCCCAAATTTCCTCCATCCCCAACATAATCAAGTCTTACGGGTGCCAACAGTTTCAGGTGAATTCAACAGCGAGGAGGAATACGTGCTTCAGACACCTCACTTCATAGTTTAGCCTTTTTGCTATTCACATTTGCTGTCACTTGACAGCAGTATCGGATGTTTTAAAGTAGACAACACAAGCAAACCCATATCACTCTGCATCGAGAAGAAAGGGACTATCACAGAGAGGCAAGATGCTTTGCTACTTGTTTGACACAGCAAACACAGTCTGGCTTTTTTTAAAATGAAGAGCCTCCCCTCAGCCACAATACACAAAAGAAAATCCTTCAAATTTTGTGGGGCTCTAAGAAGAGAGCTAAGTACCTTATTACTACCACCACCAGTCCTCAAGGGCAAATACATATACCTCAGCTGACTGAGTAATCCCTCCTAGCTTTGGCCTGACCTAGCACAGGCAGGTAAGCATCACCTCCAACTGACTGCTCTGGATCAGTTATACTTTTCTTGAGAAGTGGGAAAACAAACACACACTGAAGTTTTGTTATGATATGCTTACAAGACGCTGTTTCTGTCCAGAGTCTGGTCTCCAAGAGGCTGGGGAAGCAGAGTGTGGTGATGGAGAAATGGATTTGATACTATTTGTGTAAGAGAATACCTTGCAAACAAAAAGGAAACTAAGGCTTTAGCCAACTTCCCTGATTCCAGAGAACAGCTAAATCCACCTATACACATTTACCCTACAAACACTTAAATCAGTTGCTAAAAAGCATGGCTAGGAGAAATCCTTACAACACCTATTTCTTCCCTTTTTGGCTGACCAACACGGACACATTTCTGAAGATTCACTGAATTTTCTGCTAAGCAGCTGCTTTGAACTGAGCAGTGAGGACAAGAACAAAATCTCTTATTCAAATCACAGAGATTATGAGAGGTTAATCCTCCTGACGCTGGCAACACAGACAGCTCCGTCAGGCGACCTGGTTCCCCAACCAAGAGGTGAACTAAACAGTAATCCAAGCTGCCACGCCTCTACAATATTCTCCTGCAGCCTTAATATTATTAGTCAAAAAGCAGCTTGGGTGCAATGTACTGGAGCGAGTTATTGTGTGTCTGACAGAAGATGTATTCTGTTGGATTGTGCTTTGGTCACTTTGCCTTAAGGGGTTCTCTGCAGGTTACAGATTTGTCCTGAACTTTTAACTGTTTTATGATCAGAAAAGACTGCATCCTACTCCTGAATCTGTGCCTCCTCATGGGAAAAAAACCAAAAATCCACCAAATCTTACAGAATTCTTAAATGAGTAAGATAAACACTACTGGACAGAGTAGTAAAGGAGGCTTCCAATTTTCAGTGCCCTTCTTTCAAATTCTGAAAGGTTCAGAGATATAATATTTTAAGGTAGTAGCAGAAATGTATTATTTTAAGTTATAGGAAATGCCTTAATTGATTAAGGGAACAAAACCCACGCTACTTAATTTTACACAAAACAGACTGCAACTCACATATGCCTCCAGCTGCCAAAGACTAAGGAAATATGCATAATGAAAGCCATATCCTTGCACCAGAAGGCAGGAAAAGAGACAGACTGATAATGTATCAAGTCTGCTAGGAGCCAGTCTGAGCTGGTAAACTGACTTTGATGACAAAGCAACAGCTCAACTAGTTTATAATAAAAGCTTCAGTGGGGGAAAAAAAAAGCCAAAGAGCAAATATAAAAATTATTTTAAAAGCCCACATGTAACAAAAAACCCTTAATAGTAATTCAGAAACCAGATGAATGGAGAAATTGGTTTCTTCGGGTTTGGGGGGTTGGAGGATGTATTTATTTTGAAAATAAGATACACCTCTCTACAGAATCATTTCTTCCAAGACACAGAGCACATGCAGCTTCTGCTCAGACATTGTACACAGAGGTAAAAGCCACTTAAATTACTAGAATCTTGCCAGAGTTATTAGGTCAAATCACATAGCATGGCCACAGCCAAGGTAACAGCTGCTGGAAGACACAAGCACTGTGGTACCAAAGAGGAAAGAGCAGAAATGACAAAACAAAACCACTTGTGTGCTTGTCCTTTGGCGTGTGCTTTTCTCCTGTCAACAAAAGTCACCTGAACAGTCTCCCCAGTGACTCAGGTTTCTACACTCCCTGTTCAGACACAGTGTAAACAAGATGCACCCTGGAAAAGGAGTTGCTGACTAACCACACCAGTAGTGACTGGCACCTAATCACAGCCTTGGTCTATTTTCTGGTAGTTTCGATTTAAGTTCCAGGATTGCAAGCACTCAGCCAACTGGAACGCGGCTACTTGTCAAGCAGGCCTGAGCACAACCTTGTCCTGAAAGGCACCCACATAAAAAATGATACTAAAAAGTATCACTGTTCAACTTCAGAAGCCAAGTATAGTCACCAAAAAAGAGAAACTCAAAAATAAAGCAACAGCACATTTGTGGTGGACTCAGTTAATTTTTATATATCTATTTTTTTAAGCAAAAACATCCCACCATGTTACAGTAAATGGTAAGCTTCCACGAAAAACAGCACCTGTGTTTTCCACACCAAATAATGAAGGAGGATTGGTCTAGCATGAAAAGTATTTTTAACTGAAATACTAATAAAATCTTATTGATATAAAATATCAATCAATATTATTACGTTTGGCCTCACACAACAGAGAAAATATATAGGAGACAGAAATAAGCTTGACTGTGACCATTAAGAAAAACAACTGGTTGGGTATGAGTTATGGTGTAACTGAATGAGATTCCAGGCAGGAACAGAAGATCTAGTAACAAAACACTGTTGGCAAACTATACCTTTGGCAGTGTGATTTTAATCTTCACATTCATAAGCTGCTCAGACAATACTGGTTCCTGGAGGACACCCACAAATTGCAGAAACAGGACAGTTAGATTGCCATCTAAAAGAGCTGCGCCTCACAAACACATTTGCACTCTCCTGGCAATACTTTTGTTTTGACACAGCATGCACACAAAGAACTGAACCGTAAGAAGGTCTTACTAATGAACCTTCAACAGTTGGGCAGGAGTGTGCCCAACTGTTCTCCTGAAAGCCATGCTGCTTGCTTGCATTTGGGCCTCCATAAAAAATAAGGTGAAAATCCACCAGGTTAAATACTCTAAGAATCAAAATCATTAACCAAAATAAACAGCCTTAGGTAACAATCAAGTATGAGCAAGTTCCTTCACACGCAGGTTCCTTTCCTCATTATTAACATTTATAAATAAGGAAGATGCTACATCAAAATTTTACCTTTATATACAGTTTGTCTATAGCAATTAGTTGTCAGAACAGTGACTCACATCCCAATGAAGTTAGTGCAGTGAGGATCACAAGAATGGAAGGATCTTTTGGGGTCACCAACTCTAATGTTGCTTCTCCCAGCACGTGGACCACTTACACCATTCAAAATCATTCCTACCTTCCAGCAAACACTTTAATTAATGGCATAAGTATACCTTCTATATCTTATGTCAACACTATTCCCCCTCTCAATGTTTTTCCTCACCCCATGTTTAATTTCCTGATGTTTTTAATGGACACAAGTCACAGATCCTATCAGATTCTGTTTATCAGCATGGTGCAGAGACACAAGGACTCCCCGACATCTCTCCTTTCACTAAGCTTCACATTTTTCAGAAATGCTTGTCATTTGTCTCTAAGTGTATAGTTTTTTTACAGAACATCCACTCATTTTCATTTTCATTCTCCTCAGGGGTCATTGAGTCCTTCCTGCATTATATTTATTTGCTTCAAAATTTACTATGTAATTAGGACTTCTCTTAAAAACACCTTTGACACACACATTTTTATTTTTTCTTGTCATGACACAAGTGGAACACATCTATATGCTTCTCCTACTACTCTCTACAACATTACCAGCTTCTGCTACAGCCAGCTCCTTATACTCTTTACACATCTTTTGCCAATTCAGATTTTCTTTAAAGAGAAGTCTGCTATAGGGTTTGTGAGATATCACAGAAGTCCAGACAGATGCATGCTTTCATCTAGAAAGAATAGGCTAGCCCAGAACAATCTTCCTCTTGCAAACCCATGTCACATTTCATACTATACCCTTCCATACTTCCTCCTGTCTATAAAATTTTTATCATTCTCCCCTAAAAGTTTATTTTAAACCTTACATATTGTTATAGTCCTGCCTGCTTTTGAAGACAAGATCCGTATTTATCCACATTTATCACTCATCTCCTTTATCTTCCTGCCAATTCACAGAAATCACCTTTATTCCTCTCTGGTAAGTGTTGCATGTTTCAGCACACTGGGATACATATCACCAGGTTACTCAAATTCAAGATACAAAAAATTTTCCTCCCACCCCTGTGCCTCATTTTCAGTTTCATAAGAAACAATTCCTATAGTCCAGGGATCATACCCAGCCCATCTTTACACAATTCCCTGTCCCCATGCACAGAAGTCTGGTTCCTCCCCATGTGGAGGCTTGCTGTTTCCCCTTTTCATGTGACCAAAGCACCTTCTATTACCTGTTCTACCATCATTTGCAAGATGCCACATTGTCTGCTGAGGTGGAAGCCCCTGCCTTAGCCTTGGACTTCCTGATCCTCAAGATACACCTTCCTTTACAAACTGTTTTTTTTGTCCACACCTCTCAGAGGTTCTCTGTTTGCTTAGCATATCCTGACGCAATGAACAGGTGAATCATCAGCTCTGGGGTAATTTCCTAGGTGGAGCCTTTTCTGTTATTTGAGATGCTAATATTTACCCCTGTAGCTTCCCTGAATTTCATGCCCTCCTCCGTATCCAGCCTCCTTGCTTCACCAAAAAGGCTCTTCAGTTTCCCTGGAGGCTTGAAAATTGCTAATCTACATGTTCATCTGTTTACCTTAACTTAGTTTCAGTTGTGGTCATTCAAACCAAGTTCACTGCCATGTCCAACTTCCCTGAAGTGTCTTCTGTGCCTCTTAAAGTAACATCTACAGTTCACTCCGTCAATTTTGTGGCTTTAGTCACTGTCTGATGGTGAAACTATCAGATAACACAGCTCCCTGTAACCCAGCCATGACCAACTTCCCTGAAGTGTCTTCTGTGCCTCTTAAAGTAACATCTACAGTTCACTCCGTCAATTTTGTGGCTTTAGTCACTGTCTGATGGTGAAACTATCAGATAACACAGCTCCCTGTAACCCAGCCATGACCAACTTCCCTGAAGTGTCTTCTGTGCCTCTTAAAGTAACATCTACAGTTCACTCCGTCAATTTTGTGGCTTTAGTCACTGTCTGATGGTGAAACTATCAGATAACACAGCTCCCTGTAACCCAGCCATGACCAACAGCATATATTCTCTGGTGTGAGGAGTCAGTCTTTCACAGTGAGAATACCCAGAAATACTTGCTCTATCCACGTTACGAGATTTTTACCCACATTTAAATCCTGGACTACGTGCAGTAGATCTCTTGTGCTATCACAGCAAAATCTCTTATCAGCTCTTCCCAAAGCAATTTCAGCCCAGCTGGTTCTCTTTTATCCACACTAATGCTGCTTTACAATTCTGCATCACCAAACCACAGTGGAATTTTCCCAGTCACCTCTATTCCTCTTTTTCTAGAGTAGGACATCCCCTACAACATCTCTGTTTCCCTCATAACCCCCACTCCTCGTGACTCCTGCTAACCTTTTGGGGGCTAGTTCTGAGTCCTAAACTAAGAGCTCCCTTCCCACCACTTCAGTCACAAGCTTCCCATTTTCCTTTATAACACTAATGTGTTTGCACCCTCTTGGAAAACTAACTCAACACTACTAATTCAAATGTTTTGCATTGTTTACTTCATATAACTGTAGCACTTGTCATTTCAGGAACAGGTAACCCCAACTTCATCTCCAACACCAGGTCTTCCCTGACATTCTATGAGAAAAAAGAAATAAACAATGCAGGCCCCCAGGAAGCGTACACAGGGTTAACTCACATATATTCAAACTTCTCTCACGTGCTGCTCTCCTCCAATACAGCCTGAACACGTTTCTACATCATTTGACTGAAGTGTCAGGTTTATACAGAACAGTAACTTCGAACTCAAGTTTACAACAGAAGTTCCGCTGGTCCAGCTCTGTTAAACCACACTCCTCCCACCTAGCAAAAGTGCAACAATATCCTGATTTAACACTGCGATCTAATAGGTCATGGCATGTCTTGATCTCTTTTTAACTGTGGAAAGATATGTAAACACTTTTCATTATAGTCAGATTAGTCATAATATAACATTCACATGCCTCTACTCAAGTAACAGACATTACCAAACTCCGTTTTTCCCAATCCTTAATTACTGGAAGGGATAGGAGTACAACTCTCATAATAGCTTCTTCAACCAAAGGAAAGGCACACCAACTTCTGCCGCTCTTATGCTGAAGCTAGTAAAACACTTCAGCATAAAAAGCAGAAACTTGTCACATGTTATGATAATCAACATAAAGCTGCCGAGAACTGTAGAAAATCCTTCATCAATTTTAGTTCAGAACCTGATCTTTTTCTGTTAGACCCCAGGTTGTTACATTAAAAAATACTATGTACAACAGAGGGTCATATTAGATGATTACAACAATCCATTGTGGCCTTATAACTATGGAGTTTCTAAGCAGTTAATCTCCTCAAAAAATACACGGACTCCACTTACTTAATTTGATAGGTCAAAATCTAATAACATTCTGCACATGCAGCAAGTTATACCAGGTAGGAAAGGCTCAGATTAAACTACTGTTTCATGTCCATTTTTCCCTCCCTACTAATCCATATCCATGTCGCATGCCAAATTCAAGTAGCACACTACAAGTTTAGGTTCTGATCACGACCTCAAGGTTGGGGGATGTCTGAACCACAAAATATTGAGAACTTCATTTAAAACCAAGATTTTATTAATCTACAAAATGGCACTGTGATTTTGGTTGGGTTAGAAATCACAAATCCAAAACCAAAGGCAATCTCAGCTTTCTAGTAATTTATGACCTCTCTGACTCTCAAAGAGGAGCCGCATGAAGCATGAAGAGGCCAAACAATCTCCTGAAGAACACCACCTGCTTGCCTTTAAAGAAATCTTACGATGAAGAATAACTCATGAAATCTGGAAGGGGAACAAAAGAGGAACGACAGTTTTCTACAATGTGTGTAATAGTTTACTCAGCAGTCAAATTCCTTCCTCACACAAAGCTGACAAACTACTTTGGCACCATGTGTCTGGTACTCCTGGCCCTATAGAAAGAAACAATTACTAAAGATTTCCAGAACAAGAGTTTGTAGCTCTCCAATGTGTAATTGCAGCTGTAACACTCCACAAGGATTTTGTTTGCAGAGGACTGAGGTTGTTGAAACAGAAGAGTGTGTGATAACTACATACGAATAATCACAGGTACTGAAAATCTGAAGAGCCTGGACATTTTCTGAAAATTTGTTCTGAAGTTTATACAAGTCTTTAGGAAAGAAAAATATCTCTAATACGTTTCTGTCTAGAAATTCAGTATCTACATATTCATCAGCTTTATGTTAATTATCATATGCGATGAATTTCTGCTTTTAATGCTGAAGTGGCTTACTAACTTCAGCATCAGAACAGCAGAAGTCGGTGTGCCTTTCCTCAGGTTGGAGAAGCTATTATGAAAGTTGTACTCCTTGCCCTTCCAGTACTTAAGGATTGGGAAAAATGGAGTTTAGTAATGATATTGGACAAAAGCCCTACATCTCCTTCAGAACAGGTTCCAGGTGATGCAGTTCCTTCACAGTTCCCTTCGCCTTATCCAAGCATGCCTGAATCCCTGGCATATGGAGTGCACCACTGTGTTGCCACAACGGCTCAGAAAAGTGAAGGGTTTTCATGGCCCACCACTCTTAGCTCCAGATCCAAAACCCTTTCAGCAGATGCCAACAAAGACAACACCAGGCTGGTTATACGGTGAAGATTTTGTCCAAACAGAGTGGCAACCCAAAAGTCAAGGGACAAAGCATGGGGTTTTTTTGGTTTTTTTTTAATGATGGTTTTTAAGCTGCATATTACTACATTGGCCTGAGCGGAGAAAATAAAACTGTGCCAATACTCAGAAGCATAATTCTGCAGTTATTTTATACCTAATAATTAGGTCTCCGTTGCGGAAATGTTGGAGTCCGTTTAGCAGAGCATTTAGGTTGTAAAGATTTAAGAGAGTTAAGTCACAGGAGCTTTAAGTAATAAGGTTAAAACCAGTATTCCTTAAAGGGACACGGTCAAGCCTTGAAGCCAAATTTCTTTTCAAACTCGCCAACAGTTTTAGGCTGGAGATTAACTTGAACAAGACACCTCCTCCCACCTTTCATCAGACAAGACATCCCAGTCCAATTCACTTTCAACTTATACCATATAAATTCAACTGCAAGGAAGAGCATCAAGAGACCGAGGTCAGCACAAAGCTGTTGAAACACCATATCTTCTTTATGTTTTTAAATGCTCCAACCCGCCAGGTGCAGGCAATCCAAAAGCGAACAAAAGCAGGATTTTTAATTCCTTTACCACACTTTCTACCCCGTGCACCCGGCCCAGCAATACTAAGACTTCCACAAATTTAAGCACGGCCAGCAAAAGTAAATCCTGCAAACAAAGCAGGCAGCATTTATTCATACCTGACACTGCCCAAATTTAATTTTCTCTCAGCACAGGGTTTTCATGAACTGAAGCTCTCTCAGCATATGCTTCCATGCTGAATGCATGGACCAAATTCTTGCACAGTTCTGTCCAAATCTCACCCCAACTCGTGTGACAGAAGGATGAACACGCACTCGAGAGCACTATGCCAGAGGGAACATAAACTAAGTCACAACCATTAGCTGGCAGCATTCCCTTTCATTTTTAGGATGCCCACATGCAGCTATCAGAGAGGCAGCATACCTGCCAGTACTGTGCTCCGATTCCTTGCCACTTTTCACAACAGCAGGACATGAATCCAGGCCATAATATGGTGCTTAAGAAGTTCAACCTGCATCAGTCAAAAGAATTCCTCAGCTGAGGGCTTCACATCATCTAACTTAATCCTCTAGCCACAGCTGGTCTCTTGCACTCCACACTACACAAGAAGGGAAAGGCCACTAATACCTGTAGGTACTCAATGTTTTGTTATTTTGAAGCGTAATTATTCAATTATTCGAAGTTCATAATGGGGAAAATAACTTAAAAGGACAGTAAGAAATCTGTTTTGAAAGCCTGGTGAAAGAGTTGGATGTCTCAGCTGTTTACTATGCACCAAATAAATCACATTTTCATCTTTTCATGAAATTATCAACCAGAGATTTCTCAATTTAACTTTTTTCTTTCTTAATCTGGATTAGACTTGAAGCTTTCTTCCCGGCTGAAATAGACATATAGATGCACATAATGTATTTCATAACGTATTTAGCTGAAATCTGCTCATCATAGAAGACAGCATTACTTATATAAAGACAGTTAAACAGAGAAATGCTGGAGAGCTCATATGCCCACCAGCACTTCTTCAGTTCTTTCGAAACTTGCAAACAGCATTCCAACTCAACAACTGTTAAGCAGTAGAACAACTGTTTTGGATCACCACTCCAATTTTCTTCCACAAAACAATTATTTAATAATTACCTGCAGTAGCTGGGATCAAATCAAATAGAACATGGGCTGTCCAAAAACAATCCCTAGCAATACAGACGGACATTTCAGAGAGAGTTAATTTCATAAAGTTGAGAGTAATTACTACCAATTGACTGAGAAGAATAAATTTGAACCAAAACTGTCATAATCAGATTCAGGAATCATTTATTAGGTGTTTTCCGGGGGACCAAAAAGCCACTAATCCTCAAGGAAGAAGGACAGCTGAATTTCATTCTACCTCAAAGAACTATAAAGCCATGGTAAAATACAAGAAATAAACTGTATTGACACAGGTTATGTGGCCCAAGATGCAGGAAATTAAGTGCAAGGAAAAGCAAGAGAGTTAAATATAACAAAAAATCTGAATAGAGACAAAAACAGCAACAAGGATATTGCCCTCCCAACCCATCAGCTGATTTAACTGCTAATGGTGAGAAAGCATTAGGCATCCCATAAACATTTGCCCCATTCTCAGGAAGAAGCAAACACCTGTGAGATCAGTGCACACATGGAATTTTTTGAGACACGCAACTTAACGAGGGTAGAACAGTCTCAATGAAGTGTAAAATGACATAGTATGGTGGGTATCCAGTGAAACAGTAATAGTCACTTGAGAGGCTGGGCATGATCAGTGGTGTTTCCAATTCCAAATGCCTGCTATATTTCACTCCTGCTCAGTTGCACACTTGCCATTTACACAAAACCAAGCAGGACACAGAAGCCAGTGAAAAGGCAAATAATAAAAGCAGAATTATGCACAGCAGCCTAATCAGGTATAAGGACGGCCTAAGAGAAAGAAAATCCATCTGAAATCCCGCTAAATGCAAAGAGAGCTGATCCAAACACCCAGGATATACCTATGGAATAGGAATCCGTATCACAGAAAGCATCTGCCAAATTTTACAGGGTCACAGTATACAAGCAAAACATTACTTCAGCAAAGCTCTTGGAAAACATGGCTAAAGCATGCACAGATAAGCACAAGCCAACAATATGAGTAAAATAGATATTACTTCTCAATTTAACAATGATGAGATCAACACAACAATATTAAATGCAATTTTCACTACTACACAAACTTTAGAAGTACGGTCAGAAAATAAAGACTGCAAAGAAAAGCAAATTCAAGTGCTAAGGAGAAACCTTTTAAACTCCTGACTCCAGAAATCTTTCTATCAAACAAGAGGCAAGAACAGCAAGCTGCTTACATACACTTCCACACCAAGAAAATGCCAGGTACTAACTAGTAAGCTTTAACCTAAGAGAGAGATGGAGTTAGTGAAGACCCTACACACTTTCTCAGCAGCTCCTAATCTGTTTGCAAGACCACACAGGGAATTATCAGAATGAAAAAGCAACAGAGAAGAAGTTATTAGACACATCCCTCCAGTTCAAGATCTCTTAGAAGAGCAGCGAGAACAGCTTTCACTGAGTGATTAAAGTATTTTTCAAAACACCCAGTAAGATTTGACCACAAGGCACAAAAAAAAATATGCAGGAAGAAATTTCAAAGGAAACTTATAGAAGATGATTTGCCATCAGACATACACATTTCACACGCATTCAAGTCAAATATTTGAATTAAGGTCCTGGATTTAAAATAGCAGTTTAATTTGCTAGGACTTTCAATGCTGCTGTGTAAGCTGCAACTAGATCTCAGACTGTTACAGTTTAAAATTAGGTTCTTTCAGCATTTAAATTAAATGCAGCACTTTATTGCACATTAAAAGAGTATGCTAATAACAACTTTAACAAGTTTGGTCTGGCAGATCCCAGACTGAAGGAGTCAGCTCAGAGTACACCATGAGAGCAAGGAGGAAGTAGACACTATTCAAATGCAGGAAGCATCTCTGTACTGTTCCTTCACCACACTGAGGAATACAGGGAGGTGTCAAGGAGTTCATTGTCCCTAAATACATAAAAAGTAGATTCCACACTGTTCATTGAAACTTGCAGTAACAGTGCCCAAAGCTGAAGGAGTGAGGATTTCAAACAGGAAATCAAATGATCACCTGTGCATCAAAAGCCAAACGTGGTTTGTAGGTTTTACTGAAGAACACAAAAAACTAGAAATCTTAAAAGTTCTCTCCAATTACAGCTTTATAAAATTCAAACTTAACCCTCAATGTAAAAATGCTCTTTTAGTAGAAAACACTTTTATCTTAGCCTTATTATCCAAATTTCTAATGCACTTTATTTTGTTCCAACACTACCTACACTGGTAGCTTCCTGACTAAGGACAACTGGAGAAACGGAGTTCGTAATAGTCACACAGCAAATTCTAAATGAATCATTAGGTTATTTTAACATCCTACTTTTATAACCTTGCATTTCTACTACCACTTTTAATGTCCAATTCTCTTCTACACCATTTTGACCCACAAAAAGATGGGTAGCGTTTTGTTTTTTTTTCAACTCTACAACCATTTCAGAATACTGTCACAACAGAAAGCTGGAGGCACTGCGTTCAGTCTTACAGAAAACACTGAGGTAAGTTGAGGCCCTTAAATCAAGGTGGAGAAAAATCCTTTAAAGCGAAGTTCCTGACACTTGACCAATGGGCTTGTAGGTATAGGTATTTCTAAGTACTCCACAAGATGAACATATTTTCATTTCTGTTATCATTAACATCCATTTCCCTTCTTTGCTTCTTTCACTTGGATGTCAACAGAGTTCAATTCAGTTCTGGAACTCAAATTTTGCTGACAGTACAGGGATAGACAGTTAAGTTCTCTGAGTAGTACTCCAACACTCCAGCTATTTTGACCAAAATGTCACAAGCTCTTTTAACTCTTCAGAGCAGCCACAAGATACACATTAGGCAAACAAAAAGATATCATTCCTAACCTCAAGGCAGTGTCATTTCACACAGCAGCCAACTTGAAATTCTACAGTGCAAGAGCTCACCCAAGTCAATCTCCCACGTACCTCTGGCAGCCGAATCTCACACAGATACTGTGGATCAGGCCCCAAGATAAAAGCACAATTACACAAAAGCACTGTGCCCTGACTAAGTGTGTGCACAGGGATGAGGGAAGAACCCCACTGCCAACATCCTTGGCACTATAATTACCAGGCAGACAAGGCAGGTCAGGCAGTTTGAAATACAGTGACAGTGAATACACAGTTTAAGCTACTTTGAAGCACAGAGGAGAAAAACTAGAAGAGAACCATCAGTCTTGAGATAGCAAGGGCTGGGGACAAAGCAGGATGCAATAAAAATGAGTAAAAGGGCATGAAAGTATGTGTCAGGACAATGACAAACAGAGCCAGTGACCGGGTGATCCAGCCTCAGCAGGGTCCCCTTTGCTATGACCCCTGCAAGCTGTGCTGAGACAGCAGTTATTCCCATCTCCAAGTCAGGAGACAGGAAAGATCAGGAGAAGAAATTTTATTTAGTTGAGATGTGAGGTAAAATCAACAGTTACAAGAGAAAGCCAGGAAAGTTAACAATGCAAGACTGATGTGAAAAACTAGACTGCTTCCCTGGGATTAGTTTTATTTAATATGTGCTATTTTCACAAATACAACACTAAATGCAAACTAATAAAGCAAACTATGCCAAGAGAAGATTATCAGACATAATCCAGACACAGCTGCTCTGAACAGGAGTGTATGCAATCTCTATGCACTTAAGCAGCAGAATCAAAACACGAAGAAGTCTCCTAAAAGCCTCAATCATGTAATATTCAGGATTTCTTTTCTCCTTCACTTCACTTCCACTCACTGCATATTTTCCTGCTTCAAAAGAATCCTTTAATTTGCTCCTACAACAGCCCGTTACCACTGGCTCATTTCACATGTCCCCTGAACAGTTGCAGACAAGCCCAGACTCACAATTCCTCTGAGCTTATATTTTCTGTCAGGTGTTTCCTATTTCTATGGCACATATAGCTCAATGATTCCGGAAAAAATAAAACAAACAAACAAAATACACCAAAGAAACAAACAGAAAATTACACATCACAAAACAACAACAAATAAAACAAACAGCAAATCAAAACAAATAAACAAAGGGGGCCAAAAAAAAAACACCCACACACACAAAAAATTATTTGTTCTCCAAGAAGGTAAAAGAAATGTAGCACTCAACACGAGATCAAGAAGCCATGTACGCTAGCTGGTCTTTCAGGAACAAAGGCAGCACTCAGACATGTTTGGTGAGCACTGTTTTAGATTAGCGATTCATTAAAATACTATTAATGTGCGTAATTCAAGGGGGGTGGAAAATAAATCAATAAATTAAAACACTATTCTTCTAACTGCCAGGCTTCTCGTGACGCTGACACTTAGGGTTTTTTCCACATTTTCCTTTATCTGTAAAACTGCAATCCAGATGCTATTAACAGTGTCCCAATCACCTACATTTATTCTGTGGGGGTTTTTGTTGTCTTTCTTTGTTAGTCTCAGCTCTATACCATCCAACCCCACACTACTATGTAGTCTTATATGTGTACCATTTTGAATGGGGAAAAAAAAAAGCTTTTTCAACTTTCTCGTTAATAGCTCACTGCTGTCTCAACAAGATAAGCTCATTTCAGCGAAAAGGTAAAAAAAAATCAAGAAAAGTGCCATTTGTTGGGATTTTCTGAAGAAGTGACAAATAATAAAGCTGCCTCCTCCTTGCCCCACTTGTTTTATCTCAGCTCCTGGTATCTATTTTGTTTTTCAGACTGCTCTACCTCAACACACCTCTATTTCATGTTTGATGGTTGCTACTTGTGAGATCTCATCAGCTCATCCTTTCAGTCATGCCTATTTCAGAAAACACGTTTCTTGACGTTTAGTAAATTGACTACAGTCTGCTATCTTATAATAGAGTTACTCAGTATCATCTATTTAAATAAATGCTGGTGTTTTCTACTGTCTTCACACAGCAGATGGAAATGGAAGATATAATTTTCACAGTAATTCTTCACACACAGTCACCAGCCATCTCAAGTTTCTTCTTTAGCTCTTTACACACAACCAAAGAATAAATCAAACACAAGAGCGGATCATTCCAGGCTCCTGAAATACTTTTGTCCCAAAAACTCTACAAATCAAGAATAAACACCCTGAAAAGAAAAGATACTTTCAGCAACTCAATCATTCAGTTCATGTTCTTTCACTGTTCCTCGTGAACAGAGTGTAAATACATTTTTAAGACAATCAGCTTCAAGTGGTACCAAACCCATACTTCTTTAAAGGAGGACACTGAAAACATTTTGAGGATGAACCACCAAAAAGAATAATGAAACACCTGTAACACACATAAACATCCTTCAGCTAATCAGACTCAACTTCAATGAAGAGATTTTGGCAAAACCTTGAAAATGGGCTAGACAAGTCTGCACTTCACAGTTGACACAGAAGTGTACAAAAAGCATTTTTAAGATAAACTTTGCACTTGTGCACCTCTCCTAAGCCCCTAAGTTACAATATGCATTTAATAAAAGGGCTGAAACTTAATTCAGACACGCTCCCCAAGAACAGCGCTCTCCCCAAAATAACACATCCCAAGATGCTTCAAGATGCTCTGCTGGGCATCTTATTACCACCACCACCGACACAGGGACTTTGACTCCAAAAGGTGACGAACAGCTGGATAAGGAGCTGTTATCAAACAAACCAGTGTGTGTGAAAGAAGAGCTGAACTGCCAGCAGTGCCAGTTTTTTTATCATACCTGGCAAAGGAGCTGAGAACATTAAAACTACACTTTTAAGCCGCAGGGCACGGCTGCGCTCGGGGACGCCCTGTGACCACGGCGTTCAGTGCAGGGAGACACGTCCCAGTAGCGTGAGCCCTGGCAGATGGTTTCCCCCAGGGATTTCTTTATCATTATTTTCTAGCACAAGGCAGCAAGAAATGGGAAACCGGAGACAGCACTATAATCCACTGCGCAGAGAAAGTGCCGGCTTCCCGCAACCTGTTAAGGAAGGGGACGAGGCTCGACAGCAGGATGAGGAGGTAATTAGGAATGTATCTGAAATAACAATGCATGCTCTAAGGCGAGTATACGGAGTGACAGCAGACTGCTTCCTGCCCGCGCCGTTCACTGGGCGGCAGCGATTCAACTCGTGTCCGAGCCAACCCCCAAAGTCAGACACGGCTCCTCAGGGCTCCCGAGGCTCCGGACCTCCCCGGCCGGGACCGCCGCTCCCGGACCGGGCACCTGCTCCTCGCCATGCGGCACCTCCCGCCCAGGGGCGCAGGTGGCGGCCCGGGCCGCGGCCGCCCGCGCCTCAGCCGGGAGGCACCGGCACGCCCGTCCCCGCTCCCGGGAGGCTGAGACCCACTTCACCCAGGACAAAGCCGAACCCTGCCCAGGCGTGTCCCCCCGCTCGGCCGCCGCCGCCCCGCTCACCTCGCACGCACAGCAGCGACATGGCGGCCCCGGCAGCCGCCCCCGGCTCTCCTCATGCCGCCCCGCGGACACCGGGCGGCGGCGGCNTGCCGCGGTTTGCTGCTTCGCCTCTCTTCTTTTCAGCTTTTTGTTTCGCTCCCGAAAGGTGAACTCTGAAGGAGGAACGCCCTGGATGTGTCTTCGCTGGAGGGTTTCATACCTGTCCCGTGCTCGGACAGGTTCTGGTTTGCTAGCGTAAGAATCGTGGAATGTGTTGAGTGGGGAGGGATTTTAGGGATCATCGAGTCCAGCTCTTGGCCCTGCAGAGGACAACCCAAAAATCCCACCATGTGCCTGAGAGCATTGTCCAAATGCTTTTTGAACTCCGTCAGGCTTGGTGCTGTGACCACTGCCCTGGGGAGCCTGTTCCAGTGCCCAACCACCCTCTGGGTGAAGAACAGCATTCTAAAATCCAACCAAAACCTCTCCTGACACAACCTCAGGCCATTCCCTTGAGTTCTGTCACTGGTCACCAGAGAGAAGAGACCAGTGCCTGCCCTTCTGCTTCCCCTTGTGAGGAAGCTGTAGACTGCTGTGAGGTCTCCCCTCAGTCTCCTCCAGGATAAACAAACCAACTCCTCATGTGGCTTCTCCTCAAGGCCCTTCACCATCTCGACTGCTGACGAAGGAGCTCAGCTGATGATGAAGAATCTCAGCTGATGCACAGCGACAGCCGTCTGTATCCCCCCAAGTGGAAAAAGCCATAAGCCAACACTTAGGGAAAAGCAGGATAAGCAGATGTGATTACTGTGGCCTAAAGCCCTCCCTCAGTACCCTTCCAGCTACGAAGGGCAACCAGGTCTGAGGGTTTCCAGAACCTGATATGTTTGTGTGGTTGGTGATACCCAGTCCATCTCTCTGCTTGTCTAGTCTATCTCAGACCCCTCCAAAGTTTGCATCCTCATCTTCTGATTGAGCAACTCACAGGTCAGCTGCCTGTTGCAGAAAGAACCTCCTAAGGTGGTTTCCCTTGAGCCCAGTTGTAGCAGTTTTCTCTGATTGCCTCTAATGCTTTTACTGCTGCTTCATCCCAAACTATAAATAGCCATAACACTGCAGAATGTCCTTCTGGCTCCAAACAGAAGATCCAGCAAATAATTCCTGATATTAAAACTCAACAGCAAAATGTCATATAATGTGATTGCTATTCCATTAATATTTAGAACAACTCCAAGGTCTACACAGAGTGTGGAGGACAAGACTCCTAGTTGGGTGTTTCAAAGACCAACCAACCTTCCCAAAATTCACACCTAGACTGGGGAGATTTAACTTCTGTCCTGTCCAGCACAGCATGTTTTTCTGCCTTTATGTCTGCTGCCCAGAAGTGCATCACTGAAGGGAATGTGTCAAAAACATACATATCTCTGAGATACCAAGAGGAACCACTTGAAAGGATAAACCATGATATTCCTGCAAACAAACAACCAGACTGTGTGCTAAGGGTGTTACCAAAGGCAGACTCAAGGGACTGGGAACACTTCCACTTAGCAGTGTAAATGGGAACTGTCAGTGCAGGGAGCTACAAGTGCCAACACTGAGGCAACCAGGGAAGAAATCTCCTCTTCTTGCCCCTGAAGTGGTTTCAGTGCTGCTGAAATGCTGCTAGATTCCTCAAGAGCTCTGCTTTGCTTCACTATGTGTTCATCACATGTAGCAGCAGCAGACTGTAAGAGCTCCAGCACACCAGCCTCTGCATTTTGGCTGTACATCATCCAAGCTTGCCCCACCTGTGAGCTGGGCACAACGCTGACTTTCCAGTCAGCTTGAAGGGAAGTTGGTGTTTCTCTCTGTAAAGTCCATTATTATTTATCTCCCATGTGTCTCAGGGCAGAGTGCCAGATCCCTGGCCTTTTCAGATCTCCATCACTCCTTTGCATTTCTTCAGAGCCTCAGAGCTTTTCATCAGCAAAAGGTGTGCTCGGGGGTCCCTGAGCTGTCCTGATGCCTTTCCTTTCCTGCCTTCTTTGCAGCCTTGTTGCAAACAAAATCCCTTGAACTGTGCATGAGCTAATTTCTGCCACAACCACACAACCTCATCATGACTGCTGTCCTCCCTTTACTGGGCCCCATTGCTCTGCCTGTCCTAATTTAAAAATTAAAACATTCGAGGCCATAATTGTCACAGACTGCGTCACACAGCACCTGGTACAGCAAGTCCCTATCTTGCCCACAGCTTGTAAATACTACCAGAATAGGGAAATTATCTCATCAAGGGCAGATGATGTCATATGCATTTTAAAATCGTAGTAATGGGTTATTAGCTAGCGTGGCAATTAAGTAGGTGTCTTGTAGCTAGGATGAGATCTCTTACCACCAACAGTAACAGTGAACACTGGGATTATCACAGATGTTATGATTTCCCTGCAGTTCTGAGGTCTAATTAGACGCAAGTGTTTTACCAGACTTTGTCTAATCAAAAGAAATAATTTGTACTTGTGTGTCTGTTCGTATCTCCTCTCCTTTCCATCTCAGATGGGCTGGAAGAAGGATCAAGCTGCTGCTGGGAAACTTTTACAAGGTAGAGTTAACTGCTTCTAAATTATGCTTGCTCTTTGAAATCAACTTCCTTATGTTTTCCCAGCTGAAGTGACACTCCCTAACACATCTTTCTCTGTTACTGTTTCTAGTTCTTCCTCTGGACATTGTTGTCATAAATACAAAAATAACTTAGTGATAAAAAAGCTGCAGTAGAAAGACGGAAAAGAAACCCCAAGTGCTGTTCTCAAGCTATTAAACATGACTGATCTTTCCTGGTTTGTTTCTAAAAATCCACAAAAGGGAATGCCAGGTTCACAAATGCTTCACTAGAAGCAAAGCCCTAAAACCTGTTGTAGCAGACCAGATCTAAATTGTGCAGCTGACAGTGTGTTCTGGTAGCACAGGCAGCACACTCCATCAGCAGTGTACTTTTTTTACTGGAGAATTCTACTGAATTAAGGAGGAAAACCACAGTGCAGCAAGGACACTATAGTAACTTCCATATACACTGAGACTATCTGACTTCCTGAAGAACAAATGGTACTCTGCAACCTCAGAGCAGAGGCATTACTGTCAACTCCAAAGCAACACCTGATTTTTTTACTCCCTGCAGAGCAAGAGTTAATTTTCTCTGGCTACTCAGACCCCAGCCATTGGTCTCGGTTCACCTGCTGTTGAATAGGAAAGTAATAAATGGTGATACTCCAGTCACTGCAGCTTGCCAGCTGTTTTATACGTGCCTATTTGCTGTAGTTTCCCTGTTCAGAGAGCAATACTATAGCTATATTTGCAGTCTACATAAACTGTGTTTGCTTCTTCTCTTCTTGTTCTTCTGCGTTTTTTGAGTTTTGTATTTATTGCTAGAGAATGGGTCAAGCTGAAAGTTAGCATGTAGCAAACCCACATGGGCTTTATTTTAAATTAAAGGGTTTAGATCTGTTAAACCATTTTTACTGTTACGCAACTAACAAAAAAAAATTCATCTCAGACCTGTTTTTTGGGGCTTATCTCTAAAGATAAGGAAAAAAAAGCTTTTAATTTACCCTATGACATTTGGCAGGAATTCAGTGCTGAATATAGACTAAGCAGTTGATTGATATTCTGATATTGGGAGGCAGCCCTCAGATTTATTTGGCTGTAAAATAACAGGCTACTGAAATGGCTTTCACTGGTATTTCTGATCAATTTCTTTATTAATAAAATGTAACATTTGCACAACCACCAGGGGAGAACAGGATCTCTTTCACAACCCTGTGTGTTGTCTTACCTGTGTGCAGGAGACATTTCAATAGCATCTTGAAATGCACCATTCTCTGGAGTGGATTGCAGCCTTTAGTCAGTGCACTAGCTGAAAAACACCACAAACACGCACTGAAATGTACGGGGAAGCAACCTGCCATCCCCTCAGTTATACATGAACTATAATGTTGCTTTTAACACTCAAAAATGCTCAAAAAATTGTAAAGGTCAGGGAATGGATAGGACTTCTGCACCTGTAGGACAGCAAGGTGGACAGGGCAGCAGCCCCCACCAAACAAGCAGCTAAACTTTGGGCTGCAACTTGGAACATCCTCTTTCCAGTGTCCCAGTCATGTCCTTTCCTAAAGATTGATGACATCTGGAAGTGACAGTGGTTCTGGCAATTTGAGGCACTAACCAGTGGCTTAATTTTAATTGCCTCTTGAACCAGAGCCCCTCCAACTGTCCTGTCCAACCCACCACTGTGCTGTTCAAGTCCCTGTACTGAGCCTTTCCTTTTGGCATGCTCAGGAACTCTGCAGCCATTTAGCTTTCCTCCCTGCATGGCATGACCACTTGGGTAGGCTTCATGTTTTGTGCCTTAATTCTCCACCCACAACATGGAGGTGGTCTTTAAGGAAGGAGGTATCAAAGGGTGTCCTGATTATAAATACATTAGCAATGATGAGATGCATGGACACTGTCACTGCATAACCGTTTAAAACAGCACAAAGAGATCTGCCAGCTTTTAGATTACAAATGCACGTTCAAAAGGCTGGAGGGGCAAGAGGGATCCTTTCATCTCAGGGAAAAAACCCTCTACATGAGAGCAGCTTCCATGGGAACTGATCTTTCAATTACAGATGCTCTGCAGAAAAGTCTTTCAACTGCTCATGGCAGAGTTGATAGAACTGAACCCATTTCTCATACAATTATCCCAGGCATCCCAAACATGGCCTTTCTTGTTCATATTGGGGGATATTGTCCTTGAGCAACACAGTAGGATTATACTGCAGGCCATACCCAGGGCTACACACATGAAGTGTGGGTCTTTGTCTGTCCAAGCAGTGAGCAGCAAAGCCAGCAACACAGGGTCTGTGTGAAGCAGAAACCCTAACAGGGATCCAACCATGCATGCTAGGACTGATGCTGTCTGCCAGTGATCCCTCACACAGCCAGCATGCACAGTGCCACTATTGCTGCTTTCCCAAAAGCCTGTGTTACAGAATCGCAGAATCATGAAATCAATTAGGTTGGAAAAGACCTCTGAGATCATCAAATCCATCATATGGCCGAACACCACTGTGTCAACCAGACCGTGGCACAAAGTGCTATGTCAAATCTTTCCTTAAACACCTCCAAGGATGGCGACTCTACCCACTCCCTGGGCAGCCCATTCCAGTGTTTAATCACCGTTTCCATGAAGAAATCAGAAATTTAGACATGAGACAGCAACTGTGTCTTCTAATTTTGCTTTTTCAGATTTAAAAAAGGCATTTTTTTCCAAGCAGTCTAGAGATCACTATTTCTGACTATTATTTGTGGTCAGCAGCTTTTCAGTTTGAGTTAGCACTTCTCAGGTGTAGGTGGCATGTATTGTGCGCAGCGGGTCACATCAGGATCTGACCAGTATTGCCTGGTGGTGCCACAGATCAGCTACACAGATCTATGGAGTCCTGTGAGATGGGCACCTTCTGATTCTATAGGAACAGGTGACACCCATTCTGCTCTTCCCTGCTCCTCTTTGACTGGATTAATGTTTAAATTGAGCCATGGCTTTCCTCTTACAAAGGTAGTCAATAACTATTTTATTTTAAGTAAATCAGGTGTTTTCCCTTTCCAAGAGGAGCCACTTAAAACTTGGCAAGTTGTGAAACACTCTTACCCCACCTAGGCTTATTCTGCCTTACAGATGTGTCTTCAGTTTTTGTTCTGTTCACATTTAGCAGATACTTGAGGAGTGCAGAAGGTTATTCTTCAATAGGGAAGCCTAGGGGAGTACCTTTTCTCTTGCTTTTGTAGTTTTTATTCTTTGAAGATGAACATTTGTCAGACATAAAAGAGGAGCTATTTGTCAAAGTTAAAATTGTTGGCAAACACAGCAGAAGCAATCGGCTCTGAGGAAGAAGCACTGTGAGAACACAAAGGGCTCTTCTGCCTACTTGACTGGCATCACCATCCCAACACCCTAGCCAAAAGCCACTGAGTCCGTCAGTCAACCTCTAGGAAAGAGTATCACAGACATAAGAGTTACCCCTCAGGAATATTCAATATCTTTCACTTTGCTGTGGGAGAAAAGTGAAAGATGGAGTTTTTCATCTCTGGTGTGATTTTTTATCGTAGTGTACCTGCTACCTGAGAGCAGCAGGGACAGAAGAGGCATTTCTACATTAAAACAAAAAATACCTCAGTAAGACCCATGAAAAATACGGGAGGGTATTTAACTGTATTTATGTATAACATGTTTTATAGTGCTCTTGTAAAATTTCTTTCTAGAGGAATAAAGTACATAGCAGGAAAGGCCAACCTCACATGGTTCAGGAGAGCCAACAGCCCTCTAGAAGAGGCCAAGTGACTGACACTTCCTATGCAAACAGGCTGTTTAACCTTCCAGCTAAACTTTTCCATAGTGCTGGAGTTTAAGCAGTGTGCATGTGTACCATGACTTCCTGCCACCCGAAAAAAAAGGGGAAAGCAGGCAGGCAGGCAAGCTGGCCCTCCCTCCTCCAAGCTTCTGGAGCTGCAATAACGAATAAAAGCCCTGTTGTGACACTTCACCACTAGCTTCCTCAAGGGGGTGTGCAGAAAGCAAGCATTTTTGCAGTTCTATTCCTCCCAGTTCACCAGGAGTCTCTCTAGTTCATATTTTCACTCTCCTTTTTGTCCCTGTTTCCAAAGGATTTAGAAAAATCCTTTTCGAAAGAATTTTAAATGCAAAGATAAGAGAAGATTATCCATTTCATTAAATGCCCCTGCAATGTCTAGCGCTGTGCTGCTGATTGCTGAAGTGTAAGACAAGCAATAACAAGTAATTAAAAAATATCTCACTGTCCATATTGTAATTTTTTCCCCCTTACTCCCTCGAAGCTCCTTTTTCAAACAACAAGAAATAAAAATTAAAGACTCTTCAGATTTTATGTACCTGTGTCCACAATACAGCCTGCCTGGCAGCTGTGGGGCATGGTTCCCTTAAAAACAGAGCAAACTGCAGGTGAAGATAAGTCACAGAAGATGCAGCATTACAGCCTGAAAGTTGTTTTATGGACCGTAACTCTTTATTACCATGTTGCTGAACTTCACCTTGTATCCCTGATGGCAGGTCTGAGAGGGTGAGTCTCATAGGAATAACTGAAATAGAGAATCCGCTTGAAATATTCCCCTCAGGAACACCCTGAACAGGACTATCATTTAGGGACTATTTCACATCTTTGAATGAAATAAATCGATAAAATGCGGATACAAAAGCAAAATTCAAAACTGTAGCTAACAATCCCAAATTTCTTGTTTCTTGGGCTGTATATTATCATTTTATGTTGCAATAAGAACAGACATCATCAGCGAGTTCTTTGAGCCTCTTCTGAGAGCTGAGGATAAAAAGAAATNAAATACTGCTCTTCCAATTTTCTTTTCTATCATAAAACAGCAAACGAGGTCAATAAGCCTTTGCTCTACACTCATGGAAATCCAGCCCAGCTGGTTACATAAAGTTGCTTAGGAAAATCAGCAAAGGTTGGAGGGAAACAGCCTGGGACAGATAGGGTGTTTAAACATTGGCACTGTGATAAGGGGTCTGCAAGGATCCTGCCACGGTCACAGTTTGCCTTGGCAGGAAGCTGTGAAAGCTGCAGGGTGAGCAGTCCCTGGTCACTGGATTATACCTGTGGGGTGATGGGGCAGCCTGGAGCCTCACTGCAATGCCCAGTGCCAACTGCAGTACACCACGACTCCACGGCCATCCCTCGGCAAACCTGGGAGCCTTGTCCGAATCTGAACCCACTCAAAGGGAAGGAGCAGGGGCTACCAATACCTTGAGCCCCCATCTCCACTCTGAAAAGCACCTGCTTGATTCCAGGGCTGTCATTTCCCTCCCTGCTTCTCCTCCTCATCTCTTCCCATCTGCCTTAGAAAGACTCAGCTGAACCTTCTCTCAGAGCCTACAGTCAGAGCATGGATGCAGGAAATGCCTTTAACTGGCGTGAGTTTGCCAGGTCTTGCCTTGTGCAAGAAACTGGTGATTCTCACTGAGAAGAGGGACACACACAAAAGCAAAACAGTCCTGGAGGAAAAGGCAGAGTCATGCCATTGAGATAAGGGCAGGTGCAGCCGTGGAAAGCAGAGTGGTGTGGGAGGGATTGGAGAGCTGCTCAGGTCTAGCCTCCCATCACCTATGGCAAACAAACTCTCCCAGTCTGCTGAGATGCCATTCCCTCTCCCCATCTGTAAAGTTTCTCAAATCTGAGCACTGAAGCCACACAGTCTGTAATGACATCCATCAATACAATCTTATAGGATCATGACAAGGAAACCCAGCAGAAGGTTAAGCCAGGGCCCACCGTCTGAACCAAAAAGCTGCCCCTGCCAATTAATTGTTGAGGTGTCTAAGAGCTGGTGCAAGACAGAGGTGGCTGTCTAATTTCTAGAAATATGAGGCGGTGAAGAAGTAACCTACCTGCAATATCATTTGCTTAGCCCAGAGTGGTTTTTTGGCAGTACCAGGCATGCTTTCTGCCCCTCTACAATTCCTGCTAAGTGTACAGAGCCAAGATCCCAAGTGTGTGTTCACTCACCAGAGACCCTAAAATCCTTTCCTTAGGGTACTGCTCTTAGTCTCAACATCCTGGCCAAATTCCAGTTGTGTAATTAGACTGTGATTAGGTAACCACTTGCATATGCCATTACTCTTCCCTAGGGAGCCTGTCTCTAAATTATTTGATGGTTTTAGGATTTCTAGTCATTATCAAGGCTGTTTCCATTGCCAATGGGAGACTAAATGCTGGCAGAGCTTGGGGAATCAGCACAGGCTGTGGAATGAACAGAGAGCAGCCCTGCCCAGAAGGACTTGGGGGTGCTGGTGGGTGAGAGGCTGGACATGCCCCGGCCATGGCACTCACAGCCCAGAGAGCCAAACGTGTCCTGGGCTGCATCCAGAGCCCCGTGGGCAGCAGGGGAGGGAGGGGATTCTGCCCCTCTGCTCTGCTGAGACCCACCTGGAGCACTGCATCCAGCTCTGGGGTCCCAGCACGGGAAGGACAGGGATCTGCTGGAGCCAGTACAGAGGAGGCCACCGGGATGATCAGAGGTCTGGCGCACCTCTCCTGTGAGGAGAGAGCTGGGACTGTTCAGCTTGGAAAAGAAAAGGCTTAGGGGTGACCTAATTGAGGCCTTCCAGTACCTGAAGGGAGCTGACAAGAACAATGGAGAGATATTTTTTACAAAGTCACATAGTGACAGGACAAAGGGGAATGGCTTCAAACTGAAAGAGGGCGGGTTTAGATTATATATTAGAAAGAAATTCTTTCCTGTGAGGGTGATGAGGCCCTGGCACAGGCTGCCCAGAGAAATTATGGATGTTCCATCCCTGGAAGTGTTCAAAGCCAGGTTGGATGAGGCTCTGAGCAACCTGGTCTGGTGGAAGGTGTTCCTACCCACGGCAGTGGGGCTGTCTGGATTCTGTGATTCTATGAATGGCTTCACTTTACTTGCCTTTCCTGTAGGATGGGTATTGGCTGTGTGGCCTGGGTACTGCCTGTGGTAGTGGGAGTCCTCCTGCCATCTCTCTGTTGGGGAGATGATGATTCAAGCCTGTTCATAAAGCGAGGTAAGCAGCAAGACCCCCAACCAGGAAAAGAAACACAATGTCATTGTTATGCTTAGTGGGTAGGAAAGGAACAGATTGGCAGAGTCATTTACATGTGCTAGGGATCATTTTGTGGTTAGCAGATTGAAATTCTTAATGGCACTCGTTATAAGTAGTTTGCTTCCAGATGCTGTTTGCTTTCATGTTCAGAGCTACATGCATTAACATAGAAATTTGTGCTTGGAAAAATGGAGACTTGCAACTACACAAATCTAAGAAAAGTCAGCATCCAAAATGCATACAATTTTAGTCAGATACCATAATTTTTTCCTGCCTTTTTATCCTTAATTGCCAGCCATTTATCTACCATGGAATATTTCTGTGCATACAAAAATGCTGATGTCTCACAAAGATGTCAGGTAAAGCAATTTTTGCTTCTATCATAGGATTTTTATCCATCATCTGCCTCTTCCCGTACCCAGCAGTTCCCCTCTAGTCTGCAGCTCCCATCCAGCCAGCTATCACCTCCTGTTCCCATATGGTGACACTGGTGCTTCTGCATCCAGAAGCTCCTTAAAGCCAAGGCTTGGCTGACACATCCACAGGGAAAACCCAGTTCCTCAGGCTGATGGCAGCAGGCAGCATCCATCACAAGGCTGACTTCTGCGCAGAAAAACCCCAGATATTCTGGCATTAGGATACCCTACAGAGACAACACAGATGTAGAAGAAAAGCATTCCTTTCTAAATACACCTTCCCATAAGGCAGACAAGTGTCTAGAGATCTCCGATCAAACTACTGAGCAGCCCAGTTTCTGCTTTTCTATGCAAAGATCTGCTAAGACAGCACCAAGCAGCAATAAAAGGCATGTTTCCCTGCAGGATCTGGAGGTTTGAGTAGCTGGAGGTATCCAGGAGCCTCGTAGGTCAAACATAATGTGTTTCTTGGGGGTTGCTTGTAATTTGAGGATTTACCAGAAAACTCCACAATTCTGATGTCATTTAGTGGACGTTTCTCCCTGTGGCCTCACCAATTCCATG
>VWZT01004505.1:63576-74926 GCA_013397055.1 Pachycephala philippinensis | reverse complement strand
GGATTCCGTGATCCTGTGAAGGATTCCGTGATCCTGTGAAGGATTAAGTGATCCTGTGAAGGATTCTGTGATACTGTGAAGGATTCCATGATCCTGTGAAGGATTCTGTGATCCTGTGATGGATTCAGTGATTCTGTAAAGGATTCCGTGATACTGTGAAGGATTCCATGATCCTGTGAAGGATTTTGTGATCCTGTGAAGGATCCTGTGAAGGATTCTGAGATTCTGTGAAGGATTCCATGATCCTGTGAAGGATTCTGAGATTCTGTGAAGGATTCCATGATCCTGTGAAGGATTCAGTGATTCTGTGAAGGATTCCGTGATCCTGTGAAGGATCCTGTGGTGCTGTTGATGCAGGGATCATGGAAGGCTCACAGACACCTCTCCCTGCCACACCCCCGTCTGCATCCGGGGGCAGGTCCCAGTGGCTGCTGTCCAGGGCCAGCCACACCTGTTCTCTGCCCTCTTCTCTCCCCTTACCTGGCTGTTGTTTGTCTTCTCTCACTCGGCACAGGAACCCACCACCTTGGCACAGCATGAAAGTGCCTAATCAGCTGGCACGAGGGAGGGATGTTGAAGCCAACGCCAGACTTCAAAGGGCTTTTTGCTTTTATACCTACCTCAGCCAGAACACAAGAGATTTATTCACCAGCTGCTTTTAGTATTTCAGACCAGAACAAGGGTCTGTCTCCGTTTTAGGTACGCCCCGCTGTGTCAAACCCAACCACCCTGAAAGGTTGGCACTGGTTAGAGTTTCTTCCCGAAAATTAGGAATAGAGTTCCCTTGCCGGGAAAGAGAAACCTATGAGGAGAAATTAAATGAAGTAAACAGTTCGGTAAACAGACTGTTTGTTTAATCAAGACTTTATTGAAGACACTTCAGAAGTTTATGTACAAAACAACATTCCCACCCCCATATCAGGCTGTTAGTCACCCACTGGGAACAAAGCTAGTGCCTGGTGTACACTGGTAACCTGGGGACACTCAGAGTGTGCCACAGCATTTACAGAGGTACCAAATGCCCATGGTCTAGAGCTGGGCAATTTCAGCCTTGGCTCAGTTAGGAACAAAGGAAAACAAAGGAGTTTTTTTTCTGGAGATAATTGAGTATACTGGAATCTGACAGCCTACACTGGCCTTACTCTGAGGTCAGGTCATTTAATTCTGCTAAGAGCCAGAAGCCCACTTTGGTTTTGGAAGTGAAAAGGAACCACCAGCCCCTGGATTTAACTTGCAGGATTTAATCCATTTCAGAGGGTTCCAGGAGATGCCCATCACCGAGAGCACAGTAGTGTTTGCAGGAAGCATTAGAGCAGAGCAGTACAATACCAATGAAAGGCTCAGCCACCTTGCTTTCCAAATACACCTAGAGAGAGGCTGAGCATCAGACTGGCTACTTCAACGAGCGTGTGAGGAAACCCTAGAGACACAGACAGCAGTGGCAAGGTTAATTTGTGACTGATGTGCTGTTCCTGTAGAGTTCTGTGCGCTTCTACCACGGTAGAGTTTCCCCTTGCCAGTCCAGGAAAGAACCATTTTCTTTTTCACCGAGGCGGTCCAGAACAGAGAGAATCCCTGGGATGGCTTCTTGCACCTGCATGGGAGCCTGCAATGAATGAAGCTTAGGTCATTACTGGGAATACCCTGCAGAAGAGCGTTAAATGCATTTAAGGAGGTTCTAGAACGAGGGGGGATGTATTTTCGTGTGTCACAGCACGTGGAGGTGTGCAACCAGGGGGTTGGTGTTGCGATAATGAGCGATATAGAGACCCCAGGCAGGTGAAGAGGAGGAGCCTTATTGACAAAAAACCCAGCCTTTTTATGCCTTTTATGTTAGTAGGTTGTAAGTTTACATAGTTTTAAGGTTAACAAACCCAATTTAACCAATTAGCACATGCCATGGTGAGGGCGTGAGGCATTCATGCAGCCTGCCTCTCTGCCTCTATTCTAGCTGAGACACTCTCCCATAGCCCTTTTCTACTTAGCCTAAGTAACAGGCCGGAGCCATGATTTTACAAGGCCTTTCCTTTACAAAGCTTTACTTATCAGCCCCAGGTTGGGACAAGCAGGGAGTCCCCTGTCCCGTTTGCAGAGCTGGCACTCACCATGTTCCCACCCATGTCTGTCTGAAGCCAGCCCGGGTGCAAGGAGATGCAGAGAATCCCGTCCGATTTCAAGTCTGCAGCGAGACACCTGGTGATCATGTTCAGTGCAGTCTGGGAGAGTGGAAACCACCTTTTAATGTGCTGTTTATGAACCCTGAGCAAGACCTCAAGCCCAGCTGCTGGGCACCTCCCTTCCACCCTGCTGGCTCTCAGTAACCCATCCAGGCTTCCTGGGGACTCTGAAAGCTCTACCACCCTAAACTTACTGCCCAAAGATGAAACTACGTTGTAATGGAAGATAAAGTAGCATTTGAAACGCTTCAGGAGCTGTGAGGAGAATAATATTGACATAAGGACTGTGTTTTTCTGCACTAATCACTCCACAAACATTCATTTACTTCTGAACAGGGAAAACAAGCATTTAACAGCTTATGAGTAGGTGGTGTAGGAGAAGCTGTATGTGTGATCCTGACTATCTGTACAAACTGCATCTCTGGATGTGAGAAAACTAAAAATCCCACCTGTCACAAGCTCCCATCACCACCAACAGGTCAGCACACCTTTTGCTGAGTTTCCTGCCTGCTCTCTCGCTGGGACAGGAGAGGAACACAGCTGACAGAACCCACACTCGATGGCATCAGCTCTCCCCTGAATGCCAAATCCCTCGGGAGTGGATCTGTATCAGAGCAGGGATTTGGGAGCCTGTTCTCCAGAAGCTGGCATGCCTGCTCCAGGTGCAGAGTTTCACAGCTCCCATTTCCACCCACATGAAGAAAGAGAACAGTTTTTGTGCCCACAGAGGTGCTGCACCCCTTGGCATTACCACCCTAAGGTCAGCATGGTCTCTAACTGCCCTCAGGCCAGGGGAGCCCACAAACCTTTGCTATCCTGTAGGGATAGACCTTGAGGAACATCTCATTTGCCTGGACGAGCTGCATGGAGGCAGCCAGAGAGGACATATTGATGATGGCAGCTCTGTGACAGCCCATTCCGGTGCCCAGCTGGGCTGCCTTCCTCAGCAGGGGGAGGAACGCCTGTGAAAACAAGAGCTTGCTTTAATTTGGTGACTTGGGTTGGAGTTGGATCGTTCCCTCGTTCACAGCAGGAATCCCAGTACAGCTCTGTGCCATCAGCAGAGACCAAATCTTCCTCCAGCAGCCTCTTCTGCCCACCTCCAATCCCCAGCTGCCATGAAGTGATCCCACAGCAGCTCTTGCTGCTCTCCAGACAGGCAGGTCCGTGTCAGAACTGTATCTGGGCAGTTCCAAGGGCACAAATACCTGGACAAGTCCAGCTCACTGGTGGAAAAGCCCCAGATTAAGCCCATTCCTCACAGTCCTTACCTTGGTGACCATCAGCTGGGCAACGGTGTTGGTTTCATAAATGGTGAGCATGGTCTCTGCCGTGACTTCCTCCAGGGAGGCCAGCACGTTGATGCCAGCGTTGTTGATGAGGCAGTTCAGGCCTTTGTCTCCCACGATTTCTTCCACTTCTTTGACCACTTTCTTGATGCTGTTCTCACAGACCACATCTGCACAGAGCACCAGGAAGAGCCCCAGTGAAAGGTGTGGGGTTCGGGGTGTGCCTGGCACGAGACAACCCGTGCCAAACCAGATCTGAGGCTGCGTGGGGACGTTTGGGCAGCACACAGGTGAGAGTGCACAGAACATTTCACAGAATTCCATTTCCCCAGTGTTATCTTAAGATGGTTTTCAGCTGCTGGAGATCATGTCCAGCTACTGATCACTCAGGAGACCAATTTCTTAAGAAATCTCTTCACCTAAGCAGAACAGATTTCTGTACACAGAAATAAAGCCCTTTACTCACCCAGTTGCAGGAGCTTGATGTTGCTGTATTGCTTGCTAAGCTGCTGCAGTTCCTAGGAAGAAGAAATTTTTTGGTTATTTTATATATAAATATAAAAATATGTCTCCACAGCTGTTACATAAATCAGTTTGAACTCTGCACCTCCAGAATTGCACCTGAAATATTTTCATGATTGGACTGAAGGCAGCGATTCTCCTTTGTTTTCCAGCCTGGCTGAGCAGCTTTCCTAAGAGCCACATCAAGAAATTGGACTCTTCCCCTCCTTAGTCCAGACTCCAGAGTGCTGGATTTTTAGTGGGATATTTCTCAGTTTTAGTGCTCAGTTTTCAGCATTCCAGTAAAAATCCAGTAACTCCCCAATTCTATAAGAAAAACGTAGTTGTCCTGAAGCTCAGCTAGTGCTGGACATCACTTCAGGGCTACAGCAACGCTTTAAAAAAGCCATTTGGAATTACTGTTTGCAGTTTTCCCATGGGAATTCCGTTTTCCCATGGGAATTCCGTTTCCCCAGCAGCCTCGTTAGTGTCAGTTCTTGTAAGTGGAGGTGAAGCACACCATGAAATCACAGCCACTGTCCAGGAGAACAATTCCCTCCCTGCTGTAAGTCGCTCATCTCCCTGTCAGCACAGCAGCCTGGTGTTCCTGGAGAAATCCGTGCTCTCCGGTGTTCCGGCTGGACGAAGTATTCCAAATTGGATTTATAAGCCCAGCTGGAATACTCAGGTTTCTGTGCCATGAAGCCAAGTGGGAAGCGTGGCCAAACACAACAGATGGATTCCATACTCCCAGTCATGTTCAGGAGGCACAGCAACCTGGCCAAACATTCCAGCTCGAGCAAATCCCTTTGTTTAGGAGCCCTTTGGGAATAGGGGTCAGGAGGGCAGGGTTTGAAAGAATCCTTCTCTGCCCCTTGGAGACACTTCAGGGACTCCGTGTCCTCTGACAAACTGTAACAGATCACATCTTTTATCTCACATCAGAGCCTGCAGGATTCTCTCCAGGCTTGTTTGGGAGATTTGTTCTCCCACCGAGGCCAATCTACAACTGCAGTTAAGGCTATTAAGGGGAGGGGGGAAGGAAAAACAAGTCAGAAGCACAAAACCAGAAGACATTCCTTGCTTTGGACAGGGCTTGGTGGGACAGTTTTCCATCAATTAAAGGCCCAGAACACGCTGTCCTGTTTATTGATAGCCCAGGATGAAATAGCTCTGCCATGTCAAGGCCTGCAATAATTCCGTGCCTTTGGACCCTCACTGGATTCCAGTTTGACAGTATCACTTAGTGCATAACAAACTCCAGGAGCGCTCTGGCTCCTCCAGGTTTGTCCATTTATTTATAGTTCATTTATTTATATGCTTTACTCTCCGACAGAAACAAGCTCCCAGCTCCTGCTGAAAGGCCAGAGCTGCTTTGAGTAGCAACAGCAACTGAGAGGCTTCTGAAGTGAGTAAGCAATATTTTCAATTAAGAACTGCAAAGGCTGGAGAATGAAGCATTCTCCAGTACATAAACAGCATGAAATTACAATAGCTGCGTGCAAATTAGGTTTAAAATTAAATTGGTTTTCCAGTTAATTACTTAGTAAACAAGTGACTCCCACTTCAGGGGTTGAAATTTCTGAGCAGCAGCTCCCAGGCACAAAGCTGATCTAGCCAGCTTTGGTCTTCAAGAACGTTACACCTGATATAAACTGAAAAATCCAGTTAGGACATCTAAAAACTGCAGGAAAGCCTATTTTTCCCCTCCTGTGACTAGAAGGAACATGAGAAAAGGAGGACACATGAGACAAGTGGGTACAGCCAGCATATCCCAGCTAAGTCATTTTTAATTAGTGTGCTGTGACAGAGAATTTAAAAACAAACAAGACAAACAAAACCCAACAAAAAGCCACAACACAACTCCCTAATGCTGTGTTTATTTAGTGCAGTAGTTGTAGAACTCCTCTGCACCTGAACAATCACCCCTGAGAATCAACTCTTAGGGAGTCCAAGACAAGAATTAAACTCTGATTAGCATCTGTTGTTTCCTGCTTGCTGACTTTTAATTACGATTTACAAAGAGTCAGCCTATTCTGATTTAAACAAGATCCTCTGGCACTCGGGGCTCCAGACACAAATTCATCAGCACACAGGGTATTTATTGCTCGATTTCAACCAGGAATGTTCTGTTGTCTTTGTCATTTAGCAAGATTTACTTTGCCTTCTTTATGAAAGCATTATCCACTTCGGTTACAGCTCTTGGAAAGGGCCTGGCCCCACTCAGCCAGTTGGAAGCAATCAAGGCAAACAAACACAGCCTGTGGGCAGGATAAAGGTGCTTGGGTATCCTTCACATCATCCTGCTTGCACTCGGGACAAAGCCAGAGGTGTATCCTATTTTTCTGTGTCCCTCTGAGACAGCTTTTCAGTATCACAGTGTACAGCCAACTCACTGTTCAACCCTGTAACAGCTTCCACTGCACTGCCCTGACCCACAGGCCTCTCTCACTCCAGCAGAGCCAGACCTTACTGCTGTAGGAAGTGTAAAACACTTCCAGAAAAAAAAAAAATCAAACAAAACAACTCTGCAATAACCCCAAATTAGAAAGACTTCAAGAATGCCCTCTGTGCCTGATATATATTCATCAGTGCCCCCTTTGCCTGATGTATCTGCTGCACAGATCACTCAGCTGCTCTTCCCAGTTGCAAACCACATGGCAAAAATATGTGTGAAAGGGAAAAACAAGCCTCGAACCTGACAGAGACAGTGAGCAGAGAGAGCTCCGGGTGTGACGAGGGAACAGGCACAGTTTGTAACGGGATCTCCTCCTTCAGAGCAAGGGAAACTGCACACTAAGCCCTGGAAGCTTCCCAGGGCTCTGTAGAGGAGGAAGAAAGGAGCAGTGAGGAATTTGTTCACCTGGGAACACGCTGGGGCTGTGGGGAGAGCAGGAGAAACGGGAGCTGCTCCTGTGCAGACCCCACAGCTCTGGGCACCACAGGTTTATTCACACCGGGGCCATCTCCTCCTTCCCCCATCACAGAGGGCACTCCAGGGGCTGCACCATTGTTAAGTGCAGTCCTTTAGGGCTGAGTTTTTCCCTTTTATGGGAAAGCAGGATAGGGGAGGAAGGAGCAAAGAAGAAAAATAGGAGTGTGGGGAGAATTCCAGCTGGGTCCACGAGCCCCTGCAGGCTCCCTGGTAATGACTGCCCTGGGGTTGTGTCCATCTGGAGAGCAAAGACAGGACACGAGGATTATTTCTCAGATTTGTAGCTGCTCCCACTGTCAGCGCTGGAGCAGCCCAAGAAAAGGCAGATTGGGATCAGAGAGTGGCTGGAGGAGTCTCCTATGGTGCTTTTCCAGGAGGGGCAGTGGTTATCTGGCTGCCTGCGGGCCTGCTGCACGTTATCGTGTGATCTGCAGCCCATTTGTTAGGCAAATGTTCTGGGGAGGCCACCTAGGAGCTCCTCAGCCCCAGAACTCGAGTTTTCACAACTTCTGCCAGCACGGACTCACATGCAAAAGCCTGCAGCTGTTCAGCATTATCCCAAGGTTAGGGAGTAGAGAAGATGTGCTGCTTTCCTGGTAAAGAGAGGAGAGCAGAGTCAGGCTTCCCCAGCATCTTTCTAAAGGCAGCTCCTCAGGGGCTCTTCTCTGTCCACTGTTTGGAGGGCTCTGAAATATCCAGTCGTCACCCTGCCGGGAGATTCTTGCCCTAGGTGGAGCTGTATTTGCCAGCAGTTCAGCATACTCAATCATTTTTCCTCTAAAAACTGGAAGATCATTTTAAAAAGCCTTTTCGTTTGAGCTCTGCCCATCTTTCTCCTCCATTCTGCAATGGGAAAATGCTGCTCTGCCAAACCAGAGAATTTAAAGGAACTGTCCAAAGTTGCTATTCTCCAGGTTCGTCCTCTCATGCAGGAGAGGAAGTGGGGGACACTTGTGCTAAGGAGGGGTTTTCATATGGTCACTTACCACAAAGCCAAGGGGGAAAACCAAAATTAGACCACCTGAACTGCTGCCAAGAGATAAACCACTGACCCAGGTGTGCAGAGAAACTCCCTCAACTTCACAGCCCAGCGTGCATGGCCAACAAACAGCTCTGAGATGGGCCGAGCCCGTTTCATGTGCCCTAAGCTGAGCCTGCAGTGCCAACCTCTGAGAGCAGGAACCCAAACTCTACGAGTTCAAGATCAACCTGAACTCTGAGTGTTCAAGATTTGCCTGGAAAGTCAGTGAAAGAAAAGGTTCATCTCTGAAAAATTAAAAAAAAAAATTAAAATGGCAAGAAAATCACGGAACCTTTGCCTTTCCCACCACCCTGAGCAGCAGTGCCAGGCTGGAGCCAAGCTTTGAGAGCCCCAGCTGAACGTGGTGCTCCCATGCCCGAGATTCCCAGTGCTGGAGGCTGGAGCAGGTCTGTACCTGCCCTGTGCAGCCCCAAGGACCAGCAGCACAGTGGGAACACTCTCAGAGGTCAGAAGGTTTGGTGCCAACTCCGTGCGTTGCAGATGGGGCAGATAACGCTGGTGAAACCACTACAATACCTTTAGTAAAGATTTCTCTTCCTTGTGGAGTTTCCAAACCCATCTGTTAGAAATATGCTTTCAGCTGACTGCAGAGGTTTCTATTGATGTCCTGCCAAAGCACAGCACATGGCCTAGAGGTCCTTACAAAGAACAAAAACCCACCCTGATCCACCAAGGACAAAACTTGCCCCCCTAAAAAAAAAAAACAGCTTCGGATGCACCCCATGTGGCCTGCAGAATCACCACTGGGGTTACTGGAATGTGGCTCCTGGCCAGCTTCCTGCCTACAGGAGACACCCTGCCAGAGGCTTTCCAGGTTTCTCCCGCAAGCCAGGAGTGACCCAGACTCTTCCCAGACACACTGCACTGTCTGAAGGCTGCTTCATCTTCCTGTGCAGGTTTACAGCCTTTTCTCTCCAGATTTTTAAATACTGACCGCACAAAAAAAATCCCCTGATGAGTTGTGCTGAGATTTGCCCGTGTAATGTTTCCTAGGAAGCTCTTCCTGTCGAAGGAACCATTTCACTTCTCCGTGTAATGGATCCGAGCCCATTATGATGAGAAATCGCTGCTGAACACAGGGGCCAGTCGGTGAAAAAGAGAAAGAACCTCCCTCAGCGCCGGCTGAAGCAGCTTTAGGACAAACAACCACGCAGGGAGATTTCGATCTAACCCAGGTCAGATGTCTCTGCTGCTTTCCTGTGCCACTACTACACCGGGCTCTTGTGCAACCGCTCCTAGGAAATAGGGCTGGGAGCAGTGCCAGCTCGGGTAACTGGAGTTAAAAGGGAACAGAATGGAGTGAATGCCTGCTCAGGTGGTGCTCAGGGGGGGCTCGGGGGCAGCCACAGGGAGCAGCAGCCCTGAAAGGGAGCTGTGCACCTGATCTCAGCCTTGCCGGACTGTGTCTCTGCACTTCCATTCAGAAATACCCGAAATGTACCTTTGTGTTGGAGATTTCTTTTAAAATTAAGATATTTTCCTTCAGTTTCAGAAGCACCTGCAGAGCAGCAGCAGCTTCTGGAGAAGCAGAGGTCAGAGTGCAGCTGTTACCTGGCCAACGCTGCCCCACATCCTCGGGGGCTGCCTGAGCACCACCTTTTAAGTGATTTTTGTAGCTAAGCAGTAAAAAGTGTTTGGTTTATTGCTAGCACGGTGCGATCACAATCTGTACAAAAGGAATCAAATCCCCCGGAAGGGGCAGACACAGGGGCTCTGCTTCCCTCTGCACGTGCCGGGAAATTTGCCTTTCGCCGGGGAGATGCAGGAATAGCTCCGTGGGTATCAATTCTCCTTCCAAGTGCCTGAGGCATTCCAGAGGGGTTTGAGACAGTCCCAGGGCTGAGTGCTCAGCTTCCTGCAGCTCCGGAGGGAAGGAAGAGGAGGATGGATACCTGGGTGCGTTTCTGTGCTGCCCTAATTCCTCCTCAGCGAGGAGAGCCGAGATCAGCCTGGAAACGCAACAGGGGACACTGCTGGTCACCAAGTGACTGATCACCCTCATCGATTTGCCTCCAAAGCTTCGGGGTGTGTGTGAAATTTATCTGGGAGAGTTTAGGGATGGGGAAGGAGTCCCAAAACTACTGCGATGCTGCAGCAGCAGAAACTCGGGCTGAAAGGGGAGAGAGAGGGCGGCAAGGGACGGGGAAGGAGTCCCAAAACTACTGCGATGCTGCAGCAGCGGAGACTCGGGCTGAAAGGGGAGAGAGAGGGCTGCAAGTGGATCCACGAGCAGCAGGTAACAAAAGCTGTTCCCAGCAGAAACTCTGACCCCTGCCCAGCCGAGAGGGGAACTTCAATTCATCGAGAAAGGGAAGAGGAGCCTTCCATTCATCGCTTATTTGGGCTTTCTCACTTGTTGAAAAAGAGGCAGACAGGGCACGGCTCCTGCTGGCGACACGGACACGCCGTGCAGAGAGAGAAGGAAAGCTGCGGCAGGTCCCACGGGGAAGGTTTCTGAGGGATGACGGACTGCCCCTGCAGGGCTCCGGGCCGGGCAGAACTGGAGCAGGACAGAACAGACATCTCCAGCAGCAAATCCAGCGAGAAACGCGGGGATTGAAGGAAGGGGATGGCAGGAGCGCTGGAGATGCTGCAGCTGCCCGGCCGTGTCCCGCTCGCTCTCCTCCTCCCGGGAACGCTCCCTATCATCGATATCCCCATCGCCAGCCCCGGAGAGCTGCCGGGCACCGGCTCCACCCGCCCCGGCTCCATCCCAGGGGGAGCTCGGCCCCGGCTCCATCCCAGCGCGGGCTCCTGCTGGAACGCTCCCTATCATCGATATCCCCATCGCCAGCCCCGGAGAGCTGCCGGGCACCGGCTCCACCCGCCCCGGCTCCATCCCAGGGGGAGCTCGGCCCCGGCTCCATCCCAGCGCGGGCTCCTGCTGGAACGCTCCCTATCATCGATATCCCCATCGCCAGCCCCGGAGAGCTGCCGGGCACCGGCTCCACCCGCCCCGGCTCCATCCCAGGGGGAGCTCAGCCCCGGCTCCATCGCAGCGCGGGCTCTCGCTGCCGGCATAGGGATGCTCGAGATGTTCCGCGCTTCCAAAGTGCCTTCTCCTCCCTCCTGCCGCCGTTACCCCGCTCCGGGGACCCCCGGCGCCTCCGCCCCGCTTACCTGCGCCTTCTCGGGGTAGCGGCAGGTCGCAAAGACCAAGTCCGGGGAGGGGCTGGCGGCCGCGAGCCCCCGCACCAGCCCCAGGCCGATGCCGCGGCTGCAGCCGGTGATGAGCACGGAGCGGCAGCGCGGCTGGGCCATGCTGCCTCGGCCCGGTTCGCTCCGCTCCCGGCGCTTCTTAAGCCCACGCGGTTCTCAACCTGCGCGGTGCAGAGCCGGCCCCGCCGCCCCGGGCCCGCCCCCGCCGCGGCGCCTCCCCCGCCCGGCTCCGGGGCAGGGAGAGAGC
>VWZT01004505.1:31801-46349 GCA_013397055.1 Pachycephala philippinensis | reverse complement strand
CCGGTTCTTCCCCTCGCCCTTCTGATTCTTTCCCCTATTCTTCCCGGTCCTTCCCGGTCCTTCCCGGTCCTTCCGCCGGTCCTTCCTCCAGCCCTTCCTCCAGCCCTTCCTCCAGCCCTTCCTCCAGTTCTTCCCCCTTCTCCTGATCCTCCAGTCCTTCCTCTGTCCCCAACCCTTTACCCAGCCCTTCCTCCGGTCCTTTCCCGGTCCTTCCTCAGCCTTTCCGCCTCCCCCGGCTCCTCTCCCGCAGCACGGTGGCTTTTCTCCGTGCTGGGCATCCTCTGCCCCAGCCTAAGGACAGCCATGGAATATCCTGAGTTGGAAAGGACCCACACGGATCATCCAGTGCAGCTCCTGGCCCTGCCCAGACACCCCAAAATCCCACCCTGGCCATCCCTGGGAGCGGTGTCCAAACCATCCTGGAGCTTTTGGGGCTGTGCCCATTCCCTGGGGAGCCTCAGCAGTGTCCCAGCACCCTGTGGGGGAAGAACCTTTCCCTAAAATCCAACCTAAACCTCCCCTGGCACAGCTCCAGCTGTTCCCTCAGGTCAGTGGTCACCAGAGAATTTCAGCCTCTGGGTGAAGAATCTTTACCCAATCCCAGCCCTCTGAAATGACCATCACCACCTGCCTGAGGTGTGACCCAAACCAGCCCAAACCCACAGCTCAGCTGGGAGCAGCCATACACAGGGTTGTACCACAGAGCTGCAGCCAAAATTCCCTGTAAAAAGGAGCTGGGCTGCTTAAAGTGTCCATTCCCCCAGCTCAGTGAGGGATTTGGAGCAGACTTTGGGCTGTGGATCCCCAGCAGTGCTCAAACCAGCAATGTGAGAGGATTTGGTGTTGTTTTCGGTGCCTGGAAGGACTCCATAGTGGGTAACAAACCTTACAGCATCCTGTGAGGGTTAGGGTTAGAGAATGTGAGCCATAAAATGAAAAGTTATGAACTGCAGCAAACCACAAGATGGTGCTGCCAGAAAATGATTCCTTGGGAGCAGCAGTCCTTGCGTCAGAGAGCTGATGGTTTCGTCTGATGCTCTTTAATCACCACCAGTTCCAGCATCTCAAAGCAATGGTGCTCCTGTTATAAACTGCTCCATCATCAAGATCTTTCCCACTTCTGGGCAAGGACTTGTTAAGAATGTGGAAATTTCACAGAATTAGAGAATCTTTGTATCGCTGAGGTTTGTCTGATGAAAAGTTCACTTGGTTATTACAAGAATTGTTAGAATGTGTGGGGCATTTTCCCAAAGGAAAATAAATTTACAGAACACCATTTTCAGACCTCCCTGAAAAGGTTAAAATCCATTTTAACTATAGCAAAAGAACTTTGGAAAGTCTCACTGGATTTAGCAAAGCTTCTTAGAATTTATGGCACTTTTATGAATACTTAAGTTGTGTTTCACCACACCCCTGTGCCATCACCAGCAGATGGTAAAACCAGCTGTAGGATTTTTAATTGCCCAGCACTGAGTTCATCTTTCCATGGTTTAAGCCTAAAATTGATTCCTCATCCTATAGTTTTGGGCTGGGTTCTTTCTGTTTGTGTGACTTGTCCTTTTTTTTCCATAGATCAAGCTTGAAAAATATTACGTCTTTAAATCTAAACAGAATTTAGACAGGCAGAGTAAACACTGAGACTCTCAGAGCTCCCTGCCACTTGTCACATTTATGGTTTCCTGCACGGATTCAGACTTTATTATGAACATTGTCTCTGGCCTGAAAACAGGATGGATCCAGTCGTTATTTCCCTCGGGATGTCTGGACAGATCTGAGAAGAGATTTCACATTTTGCAGCTTGAGTGGAGGCTGCTGCCCTGAAAACTCCCCTGGGAGCCATCCAGCCTGAGAGTGCAGGGAAGGAACATGATGAAAATGGACTTGTCACACTCTGCTGTCTGTTTTAGAGGTTGTTCCTCTCTGTATTTTTTAATATCTCTCTCTTATTGCTGTGACCGTATCTTGGAGGCTGCACAGGCACGGAGACATCACTGCAATTCTTAAATAATATTGATCATATGAGGCAGATGAAATAATTGGTAATTGCTGTGCCTTCACTACAAGAATTTCAATATGTTCTGCAAACAGTAACAGATGACTGCAGAGCACTGATGATTTCTGAGGAATACAGTGATTATGATCAATTTCTCTACGGTTTTGTTGGTTTTTTTAATCTAGAGAGGAATATTAGGAAATGAATGAGAATAATTAAAGTTGAAGAGGGACCACCTTGACCTGGGGATGGATGGGTGCTGTGTGTTAAATCCCACCCGTGAGGAGAGGAGACAGATGTGAAGGATTGGCCAGCACAGAGAGCAGCTCTGAGGCTGTTCTGTAAACACAGCAGCGTTGCAAAGCTGAGCTGCCTCGGAAGGGACGACACTGCTGGGTCTGAGTGCCTGTGACTGCAGCTGAGAGCAGTGACACCACACACTGCTCCCATCTCTGCTGCACCGTGAGGGAGAGGGCTCCAGAGAGGGGGGAAACAGCTCCTGTCGTTCATCCTCACTGCTCACCTCGTTTGGATGAGGCTTGGCCAGGAATATTTGCCTGGGTACAGGGTGAAGAGCATGGAAAGGTGATTTGAAGATGAGGAACTGCCTGTGAGTGCCTAAGCCTGATATTCTGAACACCCAGCTGAGCTCAAAGGTGGAAGGGGATACTGAAGTCACTGAGCAGCCCACCCCAGCTCCCACAGCAACCCCTTGGGACCTCTTGGGATCAGAATCCTAGGAAGAACAACCAATTCAGCAGGACTCTGGATTCTAAACCAAAATAAAAGCTACTGCCAAACTTCCAGCAGCCTGATCTGCTTTGGGACCGAGGCTGGGACGCTGCTGGGAAAGCATCTGAAGGAAGCAAACTGTGCTGAGCAGGTCCTGGGGAAGCAGGGGCCCAAAGAGACCTTTCCTGCCGTGCCCCACGATGATCTCTGCTTAAGGGCTCCTGGCCACGTGTGGAAGAAGCAGAAGAAACCTTTGTAAATTCCTTCCCATCTCTGTTAAACGAAAAGCAAGGAAACCCTTTTGGATAAGAGCGTGGGTTGGTGGATCTTCTTGAAGAATGTCTGGCCAGGACCACGAGGACTTTGGGGCAGAAATCCTCACAGAAAGGTCTCGGATGATCCCTGGGCTCCCCCCGTACGACATGGATGACCAGCTCCTTCCCGGGGAGCCCCGCAGCCCCTGGTGCTGCCTGGCGTGGACCCTGCTGATAGGAACCATGAACTCCCTGGTCTTTCTCCTCAATTTGCTCCTGATGTTTGTTATTTTCACCATTGTGCTGCTCCCTACCATCGTGGTGGTTTACTTTGGCTTCCAGTGCCACTCCCAGGTAAGTGCCGAGCTCCCTGCGGCTGCAGGGCCACACCTCAGGGTTCCTTTGAGCCCCAGCTGGGCAGTGGTTATAAAAAGGCCAGGCAGGACTCCCCAAGCTTCGGCTTAGTTTCCCTAAGGAAACAGATTTTTCCCTAAGGAAACAGATTTTTTCCATGTGTGAATAGTCTGGGCTGACAAGGACAGGCGTTGTGGGAAATTGGGAAATTAAGCTGTGTCCCCATGGAAGTGCCAAGCAGAGGTGCCAGGTGAGGTGAACACACTCCCTGCCGTGATGGAGCTGCTGTTGGCATTTTCATTTCACAATATTTCTCTCTTCCCTGGGATTTCTGTCAGGGAGAGCTGCCAAGCTGAACTCCAGAGCTCACAGTCCTGCCTGGGCTCTGGTAGGGTTTGCTGCTTTCTGTTTAAGTAAGGTTAAGATCCATTAAGAGCTGCTTAATGATGGGATTAGTAAAGTCTGACAGAATATATAATCCCCTTCTCATGCCAGTCTAACATTCCTGTGCATTCCTCACTCCAAAATGAGCCTCCTTTGTCCATCCAGGCCCTGTTTGTGTCCTCTGCACTTCATCATTTCCTTCCCTACAAATCTCTTCTTGGTGGATTCCTTTAAACATTTTTGGGATTGCTTGACTAACCACGGACGTGAAGAAGCAGTTCCCTGTTTTCCTTGCAGGCACGGGCTGTTAGAGCAGCTCAATGTGCCTGTTTCATAAGTCATAAACAGGGACTGCAAATTGGACTGAAAATGGGAAAAAGCCTCCCAGAACTGCCCCTTCCAGCTTCCCTCACCTTGGAAAACCTCGAGTCCTCCTTTGCACGCACACTCAGAGGCTTTGAGGAGATGCAAAATGGGTTTTGAGTGCAGCCAAGTGGACCAGAAGTGAAAGGCCCTGTGTTGCTGGAAACCGTGAGGAGTCTTTGAACACAGAATTTCCTTTTAATGCAATCAGAGCAAGGGATTGTGGCTTCACCAGAGCAGTCCCTGCCTTTGGGCCATGGCTTTTCAGTGCCTCCCCGGCAGGCAGAGGCTGATTCCTGCACTGCAGGCCCATTAGATGGATTTATTGTTGGTTTTTAGGGTGATGGGTTGTGTTTCTTTGGCTGCTGAAAGAATGAAGTCTGGGGACGTGGAGGCTGCCTGCAGCATTTGTTAGTGCAGAACAACGGAGTGCTCAGCTCAGCTCTGCTGCTGCCAGCACCAAAGGAGGCCTTTAAACACCACTCAGCCAGGCCCAGGGAGGTTTTCTTTGCAAGTGGTCTTTCCTGGCAGGTTTTTCAGGCAGAAATGAGTGCACACAGGGGACAGAACACAAACGGCTCTGGAGGGTCTCCAGCCATGGAACGACCAACCTCTGTCTGCAGAATCGAACAGGTTTCTGTATTTTTATTTATTTTATTATCAACATTTTTATCTTGTTATTCCCAGTGCTGTGCCACCCACACCGATGCAGCACCACGAGGCCTTTTGATGTGGTTTGTGCCGATCCAATGCTGTTGGATGATTTAATAAAGATGAGTGTTTCACATTTCAGGATTATTGTGCAGCGATCCTGTCTCCCAGGGCTGCTGGGATAATTGAGAGCTTGATTAAGGTGTGTTATTGGTACCCAAAGAGGCCAACCTGGAAACAGAGACTGGACAGGAGGAAGGGAATAAAGGTGGATATTTATTTGAAAGGCCTTCAGAGGCACACCCTGGGCAGGCCAAAGGCTGCACCCAAGATGGACCCCGAGTCACGAGTTCTTCACACTTTTATAGCTTTGCTCCATTTGCATCTCAACCCAATTTCACCAATTAAACTTTAGCTAATGATGGAATTTCCCCTCAGCTTGCCCCCCTTCTCAAGATGCTGGGTTACACATTTTGGGCCCAGGCCGGGCTGGGTGTCCTTGGAGAGCAGCCTGGAGAGGCTTTGTTCTGTCTGTCTCAGCATGAGAGAGCAGCAGCTCCCAGGCTGCAGGACACTGCAGAGTTACACACTGGGAATGCAGAATTGAAAAATAGAAAAGCTAAAACCTAAGGCATCAATATCAGCCACAGGGTGTACCTGAAGCTCAGCTGTGGGAGAGGGAAGAGGTGACTTTTTCCATGAAAGCACTGGAAACTCAAGGGTACTTTGGCCACTGCTGTCACCACCAGGCCAGTGATGTGGTTTAGGGTTCACGTGGGATTCTTGGAGCTCTTCTCCAATTTAATGATCCCAATTCTGCCTCTCTCTCCCCACAGGTGCTGCACTCCTCCGCCCGCTACTGCCAGAGCATCCTGGACGACAACAGCTCCTCTGCCCTCATCATCCTGGGCTTTGTCATCATGTCCCCGCTGCTGGTGGTGGCCATGGCCATCTACTGCAGCCTGGCCCGGCGCCTGCAGCTGCTGGTGTGCTTCCAGCCCCTCAGCCTGGCCCTCTACAAGGGGGGCCGCTGGTGCCACCGTGGGGAGGGGGCTCTGTGCTGTGCCAGGGGCTGCAACACCCAGCTCAAGGCCTGGGTGTGACCCCTGCAGTGTCCCCTCCCCGTCCCTCATCCTCATCCTCGTCCTCGTCCTCATCCTCGTCCTCATCCTCATCCTCATCCTCATCCTCATCCTCATCCTCATCCTCAGCCCTCCCATGGCTCTGCCACTGCTTCTTGGTTGGGTCATCCTCTGATTTATCCCAAAAACTCAGTCACCCTCTGATTTATCCCAAAAACTGCCACGGAGTGAGAACGCAGCGTGGGACAGGTGTGGGGAGCTCCTCCCAAATCCTCTCTGGTGTTGTTTGTGGGTGTTATTCCTGCCTGTGTGCTGCTCGTGGCTGGATGCTGTCCCCCTGTGTCCCCAGCAGAACCGTTCCCAGTTTTCTGTAGAAATAAAGTTCCTGCCAAATCCCCAAATCCCCCTTCTGGAGGAGTTTGTTCTGTCTCAAAGCCCTGGCTGCAGCAGAACCACCCCTTGTCCCACGCTTTGTAGCACTGTAAGGTGAAATGGAATTTTTGTTTTCTTCCTGAGGACTGATTTTTCCTGCTGCTTGCCTTGCCTGGCTCTGATACCACCCAGGGGAATAACCAGGGGTGGCTACAGGGGAAAGTGAACTGGAGATTAAAAAAAAGGAGGAAAACGAGTCGACATTTTCTGTCAAGACTGAAGAAAAACAAGAAAGTTCTGTTCCAGGCGAGGGAGATCTCTCAGGATAACAAGGTTTTGCCTGAGGGCAGTGTCTGCTCGCTGGGTACAGATATTTGATAGGAGCTGCTGTTCCTTTTGCTCACCTGTTGTCTGATCCAGCTGCTTTTACAAGGAAAGCATTCTTCAGCCTGCCTGGGCTGCCAGAGTTGTAATGAACCATCCCCGCTGCTGTCCCTGCAAAAAAACCCCAGAGTTATTTGCTACAATAAAGCAGAAATGTATTTCATTTGGTATTTCATTTGGTATTTCACTTTACAGAGAGTTTTAATAACAAAGGGGAAATGAATTTACCTGAAATGTCAGCAGCAGAACAGACAACTCAGGCTGCACCTCAGGGTGTCCTGGCATGGGCAAGGCATTCCCAGGAGTGCTGCAGCTCTGAGGTGAAGCTGCCTTGATCCTGAATTTCCTGTGGAGAGCACAGAGCCTTATCCTGAGCCTTGGATCAGATCTGAGGCAGCTGTGCCAGCCTGAGGGCCCATGTGCCAGGCAGGGACTGTGCCCACAGATGTGGGGGATCCCTGGCTCTGCCTCCTCTTCATTCCCACAGGCAGGGCTTTGTCCTGGCAGCTCCCAAACCAGCCCAGAGCCCAGAGCCCAGCAGGAAGGACAGCAAGAAATGTATTTTAACTGTTTGGGGTTTTTTTAAAGTTCAGCTATGCATGGATTTAATTTCCCTGCAACATCTCCATGCTCAGAGCCATGGCACTGACCCAGTTCTGAGGCACCTCAGAAGACACCAAAACACATTTATTTTGGTCAGGGAGGTGTTTATCATCTGTGCATCCCTGCCATCACTGCGTGGTCCAGGTGAAGCCATGGGAAGGTGCCTCGGTGGTTAGCAGATGCCTGCAGTGTTTGGGACACTCAGCTGGGGGTGGTGCAAACACAAACCATCTGTCAGAGATGGGGAAGATCGTCTGCTGGAGCCAAGGACAACACAGAATTTATTGGAAGGATGCTGCATTCCTCCTCTGAGGGAGGCCCGTGGAAAGGAAGCTGGAACCTGCTGCACATACCGGGAGAGGATGTGCTGCTCCCCAGCTCATCCCGGGCAGTTTCATGCTCCAAGTGCTTCATTTTCTGGGGATAAAACTCTCCAGCTCAATTGGCAGGATCTGCATGGTAATATAACATGGTAATATAATATGGTAATATAATGGTAATGTACCCCCAGTGACGTGTTCTGGACAGTTCCTCATGCTCTCTCCACTTCTGTTGCTTCACTGGAACTCGAATATCTTCAGGGCAGCTTCCCCTGTCCTCCCTCCCCTCTCTGGTCACTGGTGATTGTTTCCAGCTCTGCTGGAGAGCTGGGTTAGAATGGAATGGATGGAAGTGATTAAAGAAAGAATAATCTGGGAGTGCCTGCGAGGGCCCCTTGTCTCAGCTGATCCTCCTGAGGGGCTGTGGGATGGGTCACAAACTGCAGCCTGCCCTGGGAATCCTCCTCTAGGACTTGGCTGGGTTTGGTCCCCCTTCAGCTGTCACCCTCCAGGATGGAATCTCCCCAAATTCCATGTATTGTTTGCAAATTCCTGATGGAGCTGGTTCTGTGCCTGCAGGAGAAGCTGCTCCTCGAGATGGGGCTGTGGGGCTGAGCCTGGCACATTTGGGGTGCCCATCCTGCAGGATCCCTCCCAACCACGCACCTGGGCATGGATTCTGGGCTGGATCCTTCTCCCTGAGCAGGGCCATTGCTGGTTAACAGCGTTTCTCCCCGGATTTTTGGCCAAATCTGATCCTATTTAGCTGCTGAGGGCTGAAAAATGCCGAGTGGGAGGGAGCATGGGCTGGTGTGATCCCATGATGGAAAATGCAGTGTTGTTTCCCAAAAGGGAACTCCGGGGGATCCGTGTGCCCTGGCACAAGGCAGGGGTGTTGTGGCAGTGCCAGAGTCACCTCCCAAAGCGGCTGTCGCTGCTTTCCCTGAGCTGAGCCCGGGCATCTCCTGCAGCTGGGCAGGGACAGGGCACCCACAGAGCCCAGCTGGGGCTGGGAATGGTCCCTGTGACAGGGCAGTGCCAGGGGTGGCTCGGGACTGCCATCATCCCCTGTGCCAGGGCAGTGCCAGGGGACTGCCACCATCCCCTGTGACAGGGCAGTGCCAGGGCAGTGCCAGGGGGGGCTGGGGGCTGCCACCATCCCCTGTGCCAGGGCAGTGCCAGGGCACTGCCACCATCCCCTGTGACAGGGCAGTGCCAGGGCAGTGCCAGGGGGGCTGGGGCTGCCACGATCCCCTGTGCCAGGGCAGTGCCAGGGCACTGCCACCATCCCCTGTGACAGGGCAGTGCCAGGGGCCTGGGGCTGCCACATCCCTGTGACAGGGCAGTGCCAGGGGACTGCCACCATCCCCTGTGACAGAGCAATGACAGAGCAGTGCCAGGCCAGGCTGGGCAGCACCCCCGGGCTGTGCCATAGCAGCCCAAGGGAAAGGGAAGGATCCACACCCCATTCCTCAGGGGGAAAAACACAGGGACCTTTATCAGCCCAACAAAGGAGCCGCTTTCCCAGGGAAGAGCTGGGAATTGCCGCTCCAGGGCTGTGCCTCTGTCCCCGCCGTGCCCACTCCAGGGCTGTGCCTGTGTCCCAGCTGTGCCCACTCCAGGGCTGTGCCTCTGTCCCCGCCGTGCCCACCCCAGGGCTGTGCCTCTGTCCCGGCCATGCCCCACATTCCTGCTCGCTGCCAGCTCCTGAGCTCATGGAAAGGCTGGGTGGGCACCGGGACAGCCCCTGGTGTGTCACACTGCCCGGGCTGTGGGTGGGTGCCCGTGGATGCCAGGAGTGTTTAAATCCCTGTCAGCTTTCCCTGGCAGCTCCTCCCTGGTCACAGGGCAGGGACACGAGTGCCTGTGGCACAGGGACAGTGAGGAGGGGACAAGGGGCACTCCCAAGCTGTGCTCCAGGAATGCCACCTCGCTGGGCACCTGGCCTTAGGTTCTTTCCCAAAAACCAGACCTGTGCACTCCTCTCTCCTGAGGCAGCTGCAAGGAGGAGCATGAAGGTGTTTCCTCAGGATATTCCTGCATTCAGGAGGATGACTGTGAGTTACTGGAAGGGACACTGGCCTTTAGGGAGCATCCCAGCTTGGATGAGCTTTTAGGGAGCTGTGTGCAGCTGCCAGAGCCTTTTCCAGAGGTGCTGGTGATGCCTTAGGTTTTAACTTTTCTATTTTTCAAATGCTGCATTCCCAGTGTGTAACTCTGCAGTGTCCTGCAGCCTGGGAGCTGCTGCTCTCTCATGCTGAGACAGACAGAACAAAGCCTCTCCAGGCTGCTCTCCAAGGACACCCAGCCCGGCCTAGGCCCAAAATGTGTAACCCAGCATCTTGAGAAGGGGGGCAAGCTGAGGGGAAATTACATCATTAGCTAAAGTTTAATTGGTGAAATTGGGTTGAGACGCAAATGGAGCAAAGCTATAAAAGTGTGAAGAACTCGTGACTCAGGGTCCATCTTGGGTGCAGCCTTTGGCCTGCCCAGGGTGTGCCTCTGAAGGCCTTTCAAATAAATATCCACCTTTATTCCCTTCCTCCTGTCCAGTCTCTGTTTCTAGGCTGGCCTCTTTAGGCATCACTGGCTCTGTAACCCCCTGACAGCATGGGGAGGAGCAGGAGAGTTCATTCCTGAGAGTTCTGTTCTGCTCCTGCTCCTCAGCAGAACAGTGAATAAACCAAGGGGCTGAAATTCCTCTTTTTAAGCGTTGCAATGCCAATGGCACCGTGTGGGACTGCTCTGCCCATCCTGGCAGCTCACGGTGAGCAGAGCAAGGACACAGCCAAAATTCCCTGCCCCGGCACCTTCCTGTCCCTCTCCAGCAGAGGAGGAACCTGCCTGAGGAACCACAGGATGGTTTGGGGCTGTAAAGATCAGCTCATTCCAGCCTCCCTGAGGGATCACAGGATGGTTTGGGGCTGTAAAGATCATACACTTTCTTGTACTGATGAAGTCAAGATGAGTTACATTCTGCTGTATTTAACACCTTTAAGGGAATACTACATACTGACTTTGGTTTTGTCGTTTAACATTTAAGTGATGTTAACACTAAGTTTTGTTAAGTGTAAGTTTGTAATTGCACCTCCCTGAGGACGATGGTTGGGGTTGTAAAGATCAGCTCATTCCAACCTCCCTGAGGACGATGGTTTTAGGTAACGGGGTGAGAAGTGCCAGGAGAAAGTGTGGCATGGGAAGGGCCAGGGCAAGTGGCCAAGGGTGGCTCCGGGCCCCTTTTCAGCAGGAGCAAACAGGGGTGCAGCTGGCTGCAGGGGGGGCCCAGGGAAGCAATCTGCCCCGGGGATCTGCTACCGAGCCCTGAGCGAATCCTCGGCACCTCCAGGGCGTGGATGGAATTAAATTAATGCAATTAAAGGCTGTCGAGGATTTCCCCACAGGCACAGAGAGGTGATGGCCTCTGAAAGGACTCCTCGAGGATTTCCCCACAGGCACAGAGAGGTGATGGCCTCTGAAGGGATTCCTCGCCACAGACATTTGGGGAGGAGCGAGGGGGAAGCAGAATTGTCCTTTTCTTTTCCTGTCTCCCAGCACATTCTTTGCTGGGGCTTTGACCAGAGCTGCTGGCACAAGTTATCACTCTGGGTATCTAAGGGGAAGATGGAAAGCCATTCCAAGCCCTTTTAGGAGCTGACACCCTGACTCTGGGGTGCTTTGGGAGACAGGACATCTCCTGATGAAGCAATTTGTTCCTCTGGTGAGTTCAGCATCACCAAGGTCACTCTGGCACACAGCTGGGTTGCAGCAGGAGATGCTGGCGTGCTGCTGCCCCCTGAGACACTCTGGGCAATCCTCCAGAGGGGAAAAGCAGACAGGATGTGCAGGGCTGGACCTGGATTGCGTGAACCTCGAGGAGAGATGAGAAGCAAAGCCAAAAGCTCCCAGACGAGCCGGGGGTGCTGTCTGCTTTGCCTCTCTGCTTTCAGGTGCTGCCAGCTCCACTCGTGCCTCCTCCATTGTTTCCCGAGCACTCAGGACAGAGCTGAGGAAACCAAGCCCTAGACCCTACACGGATGGAGAGAAGTAAAATTAGAAACCAGGGGAGCAGACTTCCTCCAGACTGCTGAAAGCCCAGAATATCTGCTTTGTCCCTGAAAAGTCCTTCACCAGCTTCCCCTCACTGGTCAAGGCTGTTTCAGCTCCTGCTCTGATGATGAGGTTGAGGCTCTGCTCAGCATATTTGGGAAAAAATTGCATTTTGGTGTCTATTTTAGCTGTGCTGACCTTGACATTTGGAGTCCCACCCCTTCAGCCATCCCGGATCCCTCAGCCTCTCTCCCTGAGGTGCAAACAGAGCCCCTGTGCTCACACAGCACTCAGTGTTTGAGAGGAACAAGTGTTTGCTGAATCCAGCTGGGAAACAAAACTCCTCATCCCCATCCTGGTCCTGGAACGAGCTCAGCTGTGCAGGGCCTGGCTCTGCTGCCAGGAGCTTGGGCTTTACCAAGGAGGGAAAAAATCCAACCAAACTGCTCATGGAGAGCTCCTATTTCTTCTTGGAGCCAGCTCCTCTCTCACGCTGCCTTTCCCTGTGGGAATTGGAGGAGTAGAAACCCCCAAAAACACTGATGAGTTTAATTTCCAGCCCTGGAAAGAGCTGGGGTTGATGCAATGATAAAGGTTTACAGATCTTGAGCAGAAGAATTATAAACCTATGTTTCTGTAGTTATAAGTAAGAAAATGTATTGGGTGATATGGTGAAGGGTTTTAAGTATGATAATGTGATTTTATAGTTTAAGTTAAGCATTTAGATGTTATAATAGAAGTAGATGTGAGGTAACAAGTTATTGGTCAAGAAACAGACTCAATGCAGTAAAAAGTACCAAAGGTGATAGGTTATAAAATCAAAACAAAGTTTGGTGTTAATTGTCTGTTGGACTAGAAAGTTATAAATTGCCATGGAACTCTGAAACTCGTGACTTTCTTTAGTTATGGCAACTTGCTGTTAAACCTGTAACTCCTGAGACTGAGGCCTCATTTGATTTTTAAAATAATAAGTCACAAATAACAGAGCTGGTCCCATCTCTTGGACAAGGCTCTGCAATTTCCCCTCAGAGGTCTCGAGCCCTGGAGAATGAGGCTGGGATTGTGTCAGCTTTGGGGGCAGATGCTGTGACAAAAGCACTTTTCTGTCGGGCAGGCACCAGCTGCCTTCACCTGCTGCTGCTGTGGAGCCCGGCCCAGCCTGAGGCAGATGCTCCAGGAAAATCACTGTGCTTGGGATACTCCTTCAAATCCCAGCTGGGCTCCAGATGCTCCGAAATCCCCAGGAAAATAAAGCACAGAGAGGAAATCAGTCAGTGCTTCGGAGCACCAGAGGATTTTAGTTCAGGTTATGGGGAAAGGGTTCATTCAAACCCCTGATTTCCTGCTTATTCATGATCCCACACTCCACATCCCACAGAAACAGAGGGAGGAGACAGAAAACCAAGTTTTAAATTTTGCAATTAAAGCTGTCACTCAGCCAAATGAGGGTGTGAATAACTGGTATTTTCCTGGTTTGTTCTCTGGCTCTGCCTCCCTGGGCCAGACCATTCCTGTCAGCACCTGGAAAATCAGATTTCCTTGGGATTGCACAGCTCCTGGGGGTGGAACTCAGCTCAGCTGCTCGGCTCCTTGCTGAAGGGCCCTTTGTTCATTTTTGGTGATCATTGAACACCTTGCTGCTCCTTGCCCCGGTTTTAGCCACACCAACGTGGCTGGCAAAGGCTGTGGTGAGATTTTGGGGCTGTCTCATCAAGACAGCAGTGATGGGGACAGGGTTTGTTGTGCCCTGTGAGCTGGGAAAAGGCAATTGGGAATTTCTTGGAGCACAAACGCTGCAGGAGCAGAATTCCCTCATTTCCAGCAGGAAGCAGCAAAGCCGTGTTTGTGCTGAGCCATTCCACAGGAACTGGCAGATTCCCACTGATAATGATTAAAGGGAAAACTGGAGGCCAACAAATCCCCTTTTTTATCCCAAAAAAGCCTGGAAGGAAAGAGGAAAATGATCCTTGGATGGTGGAGTCGCACCCCAGGGCTGAGGCTGTTCCAAAACAGATGCAGCATCTCCCTGTCAGCCCTGCTGGATGTGGCTGCTCAGAAAAACCCCATGAACGTTCTGGAGACGAGGAAAATTCCCTCCAAAGCCCGGCCAAGTGTTCCTCTGGCACCAGCCATTTCCATGAGGTCACTCTTGGAGTTCCTCCCACGTCTGGATCGTTCTCAACCAGAAATTAAAACACTTTGGGCTTTGTGACCCCTCGTGTGTTTTACTCTGGTGTAGAATGGGGCAAAAGGGTCTTTGCATTCCTGATGGCATCCTCCAGGAGGATTTGGGGTGCTGTAGGATCCGTGGCATGGCTCAGGCTCCAGCTTCCCTGCTCCTTCCAGAGCTGCCTCACAGGAAAGTCTCCTCATCCCTGATTAACAACCAGCCCCAACAAATGATGATTCCAGGAATCCCTGCACTAAATCTGGCTGCTTTTTGATCTGAAATCCTGGAAAAATGCTGGATTCTGGGCAGGGTCAGAGGTCTGATGTGTGGGGGGAAAATATTGTGGGTTTTGCTGGGTTTTGCTGGTGAAATCTGTAGCAATGGCTGTCTCCTTGATGCCTTATGTTTTAGCTTCTATATGTTTCAAATGCTGCATTCCCAGTGTGTAACTCTGCAGTGTCCTGCAGCCTGGGAGCTGCTGCTCTCTCATGCTGAGACAGACAGAACAAAGCCTCTCCAGGCTGCTCTCCAAGGACACCCAGCCCGGCCTAGGCCCAAAATGTGTAACCCAGCATCTTGAGAAGGGGGGCAAGCTGAGGGGAAATTCCATCATTAGTTAAAGTTTAATTGGTGAAATTGAGCTGAGATGCAAATGGACCTGATGCTTAAAGAGGCCAACCTACAAACAGAGACTGGACAGGAGGAAGGGAATAAAGGTGGATATTTATTTGAAAGGCCTTCAGAGGCACACCCTGGGCAGGCCAAAGGCTGCACCCAAGATGGACCCCGAGTCACGAGTTCTTCACACTTTTATAGCTTTGGTCCATTTGCATCTCAAC
>VWZT01004505.1:0-21241 GCA_013397055.1 Pachycephala philippinensis | reverse complement strand
AGAGCGAGTGGGATTTGCTCAGTTTGGGGGATCAAATGCGTGGGATTTGCTCAGATTGGGGGATCAGATGCGTGGGATTTGCTCAGTTTGGGGGATCAGATGTGTGGGATTTGCTCTGCTGTGTCCTTTCCCTTGCCACCAGAGCCTGCAGCTTCCCTGCCTCAGGATGAGGTGCCACCTCGGAGGGGATCTCAGAGTGAGAGCAGGGATATCCCATTCCCCCAAAACCTGGGATAATGCTGATTCCAGCCTGTGCAGAGCCCAGGACTGAGCTGTGGAGCAGCCTGGTGCCCTCAGCTCCCTCGGGATGCAGATGGGTCCCAGCCTGGGAGGGGAACACAAACAAGTGCCCTCAGCTGGCTGAATCCATGGGTTTTTAATTGCATCTCCAGCCTGTTGTGACTTTCCATTTGCTGGATGAGTTTGGATACAGCTTTTTTCCACTCTAAGCACTCCTTGGCCCCTAACTCCTGTTGAGTTGTTTTTTTATTTACAGTTCCCAGGGGAGAGAAAATAAAATTGGAGGAAATATTGCTCACCAGCGTCCGAAATCCAGAAAGCTTCCCAACATCCCTTTTTTTGCTGCCTTTCAGCCTGGTCACTCCCCGTGCTGAGGAGATGATGATTGATGGATCTCTTCATAACTGGATGTAATTTTCCAGCTTTTCCCTCTGCTGGTAACATCCTGGACCTGTCCAGAGGCAAAAACCTCCAGTGGAAAGGAGAAAGGGAATTGGTGTCACCTCACCTGATGAATGGGAGGGAAATGCAGATGCAAGGAGAGGCACGGGAAAGGGGATTGGGTTTGATTTCTTTATTTTCTGGCACAAATTCCCCGCACACAAGGGCACGGAGAGGCTCAACCTCGGGGTCTTTGCTGTTTGCTCCCCTCCCCTCATCCACAGAGGGCTTATCTCGGGTTTATCTTTACGCTGTGAGCCGCCTTCCCTCCGAATCCCAGCCTCGAGGGTAGCACTAGGACCTGTGGAACGCTCCTCCCAGAAGATTAGCCAATATTCCCAGGGCAGGGCAGCTCCTCAGCCTCTCTCCCCTTTCCTTCCTTTATAAACGTGTTTTTCCTTCTCCCAGCTCATTCCAGAGCGGAGAGCTTTGGATTTCTCGCAGCTTTTCTTTCCTTTTTTTTTTTTTCTTTCCCCCTCTTGGTAACTGGCTTGCTGCCAGTGCCTCGCAGGCCCAAAGTTTTATCTGCAGGGATATATATTTCAAGCTGTGCTTTTCAAACCAGCCCCAGCTGCTCGCAGACCTCCTCTCAAGCGAGCCCCCGCTGCTTGGGGCGAGCTTAACTCTGCGGAGGAAGAGCGGCGGGAGCGCCTCTCCTGCGGCTATTCCTGTCAGGATGGATTTATGACTCTAAAAGGAGGAAGGGGGAAGGAAGGAGAATCGCCTCCAGGAGCCGGAGCAGCGCAGCGAACCCGCGGCGGGGAGCGGCCGGAGATCCCTCTCCAGGCACGGGCAGAGCGGGATCGCGCCGGGATCGGGTGGATCCGGACCATGACTGATCCGCGGCTTTTCCTCTGCCTTCACAGAGCCCGGCGGGCGGATTTCGGGGAGTTTGGAGCTGCAGGAGCGGGCTGTGCCATGCTGGCCAAGGCGGTGCTGTCCCTCGGTGTGTGGCTGCGGTTTGCGGCGGGACAGGACGCACCTGAGCCAGGTGAGTGCCTGCAAAGGCTGAGGCGAAGGCGTTCCTGTGCTGCTTTACCCCGTTTCATGCCTCCTGCTCCTCAGAAACCCTTTTCAGAATAAAAGCTGAGGCTACAGAGCTGCTTTAGGTGTTTGGAGGTAGTCATGTACAAGAAACCTGTCTGCAAGTGCTTAATAGAAAGTAATTTTGTCGTGTTTGTTTCCAGCAAGGAAACCGAAACTCTTTCAGAAATTTGCGGAGTTTAGAGAAAATCATATGGAGAAAGTCCTCCCTCTTCACTGAGGACTGGAGGCAATGAGAGAAGTCAAGCCAGTGATTAATTAACACGGTGTTCTCCTGATGATCTCTGTAACTCAATCATTACAGCTCCTCTTTAAAGCTCCTCTGAAACTCTTTCAGAAATTTGCAGAGTTTAGAGTATATCACACGGAGAAAGTCCTTCCTCCTCACTGAGAACAGGAGGACAGGCATTGAGAGAACTCAAGCCAGTGATTAACACGATGTTCTGCTGCTAATCTGTGTAACTCAATCATTACAGCTCCTCTTTAAAGCTCCTCTGAAACTCTTTCAGAAATTTGCAGAGTTTAGAGTAAATCATATAGAAAAGTCCTTCCTCCTCACTGAGGACTGGAGGCATTGAGAGAAGTCAAGCCAGCGATTAACACGATGTTCTGCTGCTAATCTGTGTAACTCAATCATTACAGCTCCTCTTTAAAGCGCTTTCTCTTGGATACTGCTCATGGAAAATGAGAATGGGTCGGTCCCGCGGAGCTGACAGCGGGAAAGGGCCGTGCAGGAGATGGATGTGTCTCATTCCTGGTCCTTGGGCAGGGACTCCTCCCATGAGCGGCTGCGATTCATTTTGTCCTGTGCTCCCGAGGGGAGAAGGTTCTGTGGCTGCAGGGCTGGCTGTGTCTGGTTCTCCCTGCCCCTGGGAAGTGCAGTCCAGTGGGGAAGGAGAGGGAACCTCGCGTCTGCCTGCACAGGAGCTGCTCAGACTCTGCAGCCCGGACTGCTGGGGTCTGAGGGTGCTGCTGCTGCACGGAGAGGCTGGGCTGGGCTGGGGCTGGGGCTCAGAGCCTCACAGGGCGCTGGGTTCTGTCCCTCAGTGTCCTGGGGCTGGGGCTCAGATCCCTCACAGGGCGCTGGGTTCTGTCCCTCAGTGTCCTGGGGCTGGGGCTCAGATCCCTCACAGGGCGCTGGGTTCTGTCCCTCAGTGTCCTGGGGCTGGGGCTGGGGCTCAAATCCTTCACTGGGTTCTGCCCCTCTGTGTCCTGGGCTGGGGCTGTGGCTCAGATCCCTCACAGGGTGCTGGGTTCTGCCCCTCAGTGTCCCTTGGTGTCCCTCAGTGTCCCTCAGTGTCCTGGGGCTGTGGCTCAGATCCCTCACAGGGTGCTGGGTTCTGTCCCTCAGTGTCCCTCAGTGTCCCTTGGTGTCCCTCAGTGTCCTGGGCTGGGGCTCAGACCCCTCACAGGGTGCTGATTTCTGTCCCTCAGTGTCCCAAGCTGGGGCAGGAACGCTGCTGCTGCTTCTGGCACTGTCCCAGCACCCCAAGTCCACGCAGGCAGCAGCTATTGCCGTTGTCCTGCCACCCTCTCCCATTGTCCTGCCACCCTTTCCCATTGTCCTGCCGTCCTTTCCCAGTGTCCTGCCGTCCTTTCCCATTGTCCTGCCATCCTGCTGCCCCTGGAGCGTGTGGCATTCTCCCAAGGCAGGCTCCAAACAATGCTCAGAGCTTCAGGGAGTGTGACAAAGGCAGCCACGGCATTCCAGAGGGATTGTGCCCACTCCAGAGGCAGTGTGAGTGTTGGTGATGGGCAGTGGGCACAGGGAGGGAGCTGCTGGGTGGCCACTGGTGCTTCCACACCTCAGGAATGATTGGGATGTTCTGGACAATGGGCGCTGGATTATTCTGGACAGTGGGTGCTGAAATGTCCTGGACAAGGGGTACTGGATTATTCTGGACCATGGGTGCTGGATTGTGGACAATGGGTGCTGGGTTGTTCTGGACAGTGGGTGGTGGATTGTTCGGGACAATGGGTGCTGGATTGTTCTGGGTGATGGGTGCTGGATTGTTCTGGCCCATGGGTGCTGGATAGTTCTGGCCCATGGGTGCTGGATTGTTCTGGATGATGGGTGCTGGATTGTTCTGGACCGTGGGTGCTGGATTGTTCTGGATGATGGGTGCTGAATTGTTCTGGCCCATGGGTGCTGAATTGTTCTGGCCCATGGGTGCTGGATAGTTCTGGCCCATGGGTGCTGGATTGTTCTGGACCGTGGGTGCTGGATTGTTCTGGACCGTGGGTGCTGAATTGTTCTGGACCGTGGGTGCTGAATTGTTCTGGACCGTGGGTGCTGGATTGTTCTGAACAATGGGTACTGGATTCGTCCACAAAGTCAAGGCAGAATCACCAATTCCCCCCTTCCCTCGTTGAGTCCAGGTTCAGATCTCTGCTGCATCAGTGTAAAGTACAACCTTTTGATAGTTTGGGCTTGGATAAATGGGATTTGATTGTCGTTTCCTGGGCTGGCATCAGCAGAAAACGATGGGGATGTTGCTGTTGTGAGTGAAAAATAAAGACATGGCCCATCCATGCCCACTTTTTGGGGGGACCCTGCATTTATTGATCCCTGAAGCACTGGCACAACTCCATGATCCCAGAACTCTCGCTAAAACAGCGGAGTGAGTGAAACTCATGGAGAGATCATGAGAGACGGCAGCACAGCTCCCCTCCTGCTGCTGGGATGTGTCTGAAGGGCCATTTCTCAGCCTGAACTCCGTGCCAGGGATGAGCTGGAGCCTCTAAAGGCTTTGAACCACACAAATATTTCGTGCTTGGTGGATGCCAGCCCTTCACCACGCAGGTGACCTCCCCATCTCCCACGGGGTCTGTGGCGTGGTTTGAAGTGTAAAACCCCTCCTGGGTGGCTTGGGGGAACAATTCTCTGCCAGGGAGAGGTGCTGCCTTCCTCCTCCTGCCTCTCACTGTGATCCAGAGGGGCCACAGGCAAGCTCAGCCCGTGTTCCTCAGTTCCTCCTGCCTCCCTCTCACAGCAGAACTTTCTCCTTGCGTGGCCAAGCAGCGAGAGGAGACAAACGTGGGATGTCAAACACAGTTAACCCAGACAGGACATGATCCTTTTTGGCTGTAACCGAGCCCCACGAGCTCCAAGGGCGTGTAAATCAGGCGTGTGGAGCGCGTTCAGCTCCCAGCTGAGAGCGTGGGGAGCTCTGCGAGCGGATGTCTCCTGTCAGCATCACGGGGAAGTCTGGCCAGCTGTTTTCCTCCTGGAAAAGCCAGCAGGCAGCGTTGTGTTTCCATGGTGACATTTTGCTCCCATCCCGAGCCCTTCAAAACACTTCAGATCCCAGCGCAGTGGCCGGGCACCACGCAGGGAGTGACCACAGCACCCTGCCACGTGTCCCCTGGCACTGCCCAGGCTCCAGCAGAGCGCAGGGATGAGGGCTGAGGTTATTCCTGACAGCTCAGGAGGCAGGGAGGTGCTCGTGGATGCCCCTTTCCCTCTAAATCCCACCTGGAAAGTGAGAAATCCTCGTTTGGCACCACGCCGGGAGGTCTGAAGCGAGGGAAGCGCCCGAAAGCAGCAGCTGCTTGCGTAAGCAGGGATTTGCTGGTACCAAATCGGCGGCCCCACCTCTGGCACGGATGGCATGTTTGTGCTGGATGCAGGCCAAGGAGCAGGGGAAGGATGAGGGATTGAAAGCCCGGACCTGCACGGGGGGGATGGAGTAGTGTCCAGTTGCTTTCTAAGCTTTTCCACGCTCCTGAGGGGGAGAGGCTTTGTCTCGGTTTTTTTATGGATTCTTTCTGCCCAATGGGAGGAATCTGTTCCCATCTCAGGCAGGACTCAGTGTTGCAGGTGGGATGGTGTTTGGATGAAGGAGACGCCGTCTGCTCCACTCACAGAGAGTCCCTTCAGCTCCAAAATACCCTGCCCACCCGTGGGTTTAGCTGCTTTTAACCAAAACCCTGTGGTGTCAGACCGGGGCTCTTCCTCATTAACACAGCGATTCCCAGCGGTGAGTGAGGGGGAAACCAGCCTTTAAAGGATGTTAATGGGATGCCCGGCTCTCCCGGTGCCCCAGAGCTGCAGGGCACAGCCGAAAGGACACGGCCGTGACTCCCCTTTGTTGTTTTGGGGTTCCACACTGTGCTCAGCAGTGTTCCCCGTGCCGGCAGCTCTGGCAGCAGTGGGATTTCTGCTCCCTGGGGGTGGATTCCCAATTCCCCTCCCAGTGCTGGTGCACATGACCCCGTTGTTTACTGCTGCAAGCGACGTCCTTTGGCCATCGATCCCTGCCCTGCCAGCGCCAGGAGCTCTCCCAGCTGCTTCTTGCAACATTTAGGAAGCGAGGGACACTTCTCAAACCGGTGAGGAGCAGAGGGAAGAACAACCCAGCGCTGCCAAAATCTCTCCCCGTGTCCCGCCAGCCAAACCAGTGGCTTGTCCTCCTTCCAGCAGCGGGGAGAGCTCAGAGCCGTGGTTTGCCTGCCTCTGTGCAGCCAGCAGCACGGAGCAAAGCCCTGCTGGAATGCCACTGGGAGCTCTGGGGTGCAGGGGCAGGGAGCTGTGGGGTCACAGTTCAGCTCCGCTGGGTGATGTGGGGATTCCTGGAGTTCACTTTGGTTTTCTGCTGGGCTCTGAGCGGCAGGGAGCTGTGGGGTCACAGTTCAGCTCCGCTGGGTGATGTGGGGATTCCTGGAGTTCACTTTGGTTTTCTGCTGGGCTCTGAGCACCAGGGAGCTGCAGGCGGGTGTCTGTGGCACAGCAGGAGCTGTGCTGGGGCACACGGAGCTGGCTGGCATCCAGCTGGGCTGCAGCTCCCTCCAGCCTGGGCACAGGATCAGGGAATGGTTGGGCTTGGAAGGGACCTTCAAGACCATCTCATCCCACCCCTTACCATGGCAGGGACACCTTCCTCTATCCCAGGGTGTTCCCAGCCCTGGCCTTGGACGCTTCCAGGGATGGGGCAGCCACAGCTTCTCTGGGCAACCTCAAACCCTCACAGAATTTTTTCCAAATATCCCATCCAAGCCTCCTCCCTGTCAGTTTGAAGCCATCCCCCCCTGCCCTCTCACTCCATGCCCTTGCAAATAATCACCTCCAGGTAATTTTAACTTTCCCCATTTGTGAAGGCTCCGTGTGATCTCTCCTGCTGTTCCCGGAGATCCGTCTCAGCCATCACCTCTCCCTGAATCCTGGGGTTTGGCACAACATAACCAAGCTTCCCTAGCAGGTGCCTGTGCAGGTTTTGGGTTCACACCACTCCCCCTAACGCTGCTCCCTCTCTCTCCCCCCTGCCAGGACCCCAGCCACCCATTTCCAACACAGAGGGGGACCTCCTCTTCCTGCTGGACAGCTCTGCCAGCGTCTCCCACTATGAGTTCTCCAAGGTCAAGGAATTCATGTGGGACCTTTTGCACCCTTTCACCTTCGGCCCCAGGGACGTGCAGACCAGCATCATCCACATCAGCACCACTCCCACCATGGAATTCCCGTTTGACCAGTACCTGAGCAGCAGCACCCTGAGGAGAGCCATCGGGGACACGCGGCAGCTCATGGGTGACACCAACACGGGCAAAGCTCTGAGCTATGCCAAGGAAAAGCTCTTCAGCAGCGAGGCTGGGGCCCGGCCCGACGTGCCCAAGGTGCTGGTGTGGGTGACAGATGGCTTCTCCACCGATGACATCTCGCAGCCCATGCAGCTGCTGAAGGACATGGGGGTCACCGTGTTCATCGTGAGCACCGGCCGCAGCAATTTCCTGCAGCTCTCAGCTGCTGCCAGCCAGCCCTCGGACAAACACCTGCACTTTGTGGACGTGGATGACCTGCCCATCATCACCAAGGAGCTCAGGGATGGCATCCTAGGTAGGCTGGGAGGTGGGCATCCTAGGTAGGCTGGGAGGTGGCAGCGGGGCTGAGGGTGGGTTCGTGTTTGGCTCTGTAGGAGAATCCCCCAAAATCAATGGTCATCCTGACCCAAAAGTGCTGCCCTGGCAAACTGAGGGGGTTTGTCCACGATGCTACAGGTCCAAGTATAAACCAGGGTTTCTTGGGGGTCTGGGGTAAATATATTCCCCTTGGAATGTTTGACTGAGTGGGATAAATTCCCTCCTGCAGAGCTGTGGGTGAGACATACTTGTGTTTGTGAGGAGTTCAGCTGGGAATGAGGAACTCGGGCAGCAAAATACCTGAATTCCTAAAAACCCCACAAGTCTTTGGGATGAGTCACACAGGTCAGGCATCTGCACAACCCAGGCAGAGCAGGAAAATGCCCCCAGCTGCACGGGCTGTTAACCAAAGGTTTCCCAAAAAGCAGTGATTTCACCTCAAGTGCTGACTGTGGACACAAAGTGCCTGAGCTCCTTGAGTTGATTTTCACATTCAGGATGATTTTTTTTTCTCTAAAATGCTGCCTGGCTCTGTACCAGCTGATGGAGGTGGAGGAACGCAAACGTGTTGAACACATACAAAATGGGATGTGTGTGCCTGGCAAGGATTTGGTGCTGTCAGCTCCCTCCAGCTCTTGTCTAGGATAAATCTGACTCCCTAAATACACCATCAGGGGCTGAGACCTCCAACTGCTGCAGTTATTCTCTTAGAAAACACAATTAGGGATGGTGCCTGCTGTCAGCATTGAGACTATAGGAAAGGAATGTTTTTGTTCCATAAATCCCCTGTTATAACACGTTCCACATCCGCCAGATCCGTGGCCTGACTTGGCCAGCACAGCCCTTGGAAGAACAGCCCAGCCCTGCCTTGCTGGGCTCAGCAGGCCTGGTGCCTAAAGAGGCCAACCTAAAACAGAGAATAAAGGTGGATATTTATTGGAAAGGCCTTCAGAGGCACACCCTGGGCAGGCCAAAGGCTGCACCCAAGATGGACCCCGAGTCACGAGTTCTTCACACTTTTAGAGCTTTGGTCCATTTGCATCTCAACCCAATTTCACCAATTAAACTTTAGCTAATGATGGAATTTCCCCTCAGCTTGCCCCCCTTCTCCAGATGCTGGGTTACACATTTTGGGCCTAGGCCGGGCTGGGTGTCCTTGGAGAGCAGCCTGGAGAGGCTTTGTTCTGTCTGTCTCAGCATGAGAGAGCAGCAGCTCCCAGGCTGCAGGACACTGCAGAGTTACACACTGGGAATGCAGAATTGGAAACATATAAAAGTTAAAACCTGAGGCATCAGGCCTCTGTGTTCCTCGCAGGGTTGAGGTGCTTGGTGTGAGGGGGAACAGGCAGCAGGTTGGGGTTTTCACCACTCCAGGTTTTTAGAGCATCCAGGGAAGGCTCTGAGGAAGCCCAGAGCCGTGATCCAGGCTTTGGAAGCCAAGGGCACTGCCAGGGCACTGCCCCCGGGGTTGCCTCAGCCTCCCAGATGGCTCTGGATTTGTTTGGAATGCTCAGGGAGTTGCTGTGACTTTGCAGAATTCCCACAGATTTTCCTGGAGGTTCTCTCTTCATTGGAAATCCTGATTTCATTCCTTATCTGACTTGTGCTGTGTGAGGTGGGCTGGAGCTGGCTTTGGTGTCCCAGTAACCCTTTCCACAGAATCCTCTGTGTGTAGCAATTCCTTCCTGTTTCCAATCACAATCATTTAAAAATCCACTCCCAGGGACTGTGTTCTCCCCTAAAAAACACCCACTTCTCTCCCACGTGAGAATTGGGCAGCACCATCACCCCTCCTCCCGGCCCAGCCACCCCACAGACCCCCAGGGATTTTGTTTCAGTGGTTATTTAGTATATAGTCCACCTTGAATCAAAAACAGCATCCCAAAAAATTAGAATTCTCCTGCAGATAAGGCTCTCCTGAAGATTACAAGATCTGCAAAGGTCACAGCTATCCTGCTGTGCCTGAGGGCAGCATTCTGTGTATCCAGCAGGTCTAAAATCTGCTAGGTTGGGATTTTAGTGGAAGGTGAGATTCCCACGTGAATCCAGGGGTTGGTGCTTTAAGCCAAGTGCCAGACATTGCTCACATCAGCTGATTGCACCTTAATAAAGCCACTTAAATCCTCCTGGAGGAGGCAGCCCTCAATCTCCTGGGACAGCAGGGACAGGCAGGATCCTTGGCAGGCAGGAATTAGGCCTTTCCAGCTCTGGAATGGCCCAGACTGGTTTAATTATCGCTGCTCTCTTATCTTCATCTCCTGCCACTGTTCAAAAACAGTGGAGGTTTTTGTAGAGGCACAAATAAGCTTTGTCTCCTCCTTCCATCTCCTTCCCAGGGATGGGGTGTTCCTGCTCCACAAATATTCCAACAGGGGTTCTTGCCAAGCTGCTGCTGCCTCAGGTGGGCTGAGAAGCCTCAATCTCCACAGGGAGACACTCCTGAGATGTGGTGGATGTGAAATAGCTGCAGGGCTGCTGCTGCTCCGTGCAGGGGTGCAGGGAATGGATGGATGGATGGAGGGAGGGAGGGATGGATGGATGGATGGAGGGATGGAGGGATGGATGGAGGGAGGGAGGGATGGATGGATGGATGGAGGGATGGAGGGATGGATGGAGGGAGGGAGGGATGGATGGATGGATGGAGGGATGGAGGGATGGATGGAGGGAGGGAGGGATGGATGGATGGATGGAGGGATGGAGGGATGGATGGAGGGAGGGAGGGATGGATGGATGGATGGAGGGATGGAGGGATGGATGGAGGGAGGGAGGGATGGATGGATGGATGGAGGGATGGAGGGATGGATGGAGGGAGGGAGGGATGGATGGATGGATGGAGGGATGGAGGGATGGATGGAGGGAGGGAGGGATGGATGGATGGATGGAGGGATGGAGGGATGGATGGAGGGAGGGAGGGATGGATGGATGGATGGAGGGATGGAGGGATGGATGGAGGGAGGGAGGGATGGATGGATGGATGGAGGGATGGAGGGATGGATGGAGGGAGGGAGGGATGGATGGATGGATGGAGGGATGGAGGGATGGATGGAGGGAGGGAGGGATGGATGGATGGATGGAGGGATGGAGGGATGGATGGAGGGAGGGAGGGATGGATGGATGGATGGAGGGATGGAGGGATGGATGGAGGGAGGGAGGGATGGATGGATGGATGGAGGGATGGAGGGATGGATGGAGGGAGGGAGGGATGGATGGATGGATGGAGGGATGGAGGGATGGATGGAGGGAGGGAGGGATGGATGGATGGATGGAGGGATGGAGGGATGGATGGAGGGAGGGAGGGATGGATGGATGGATGGAGGGATGGAGGGATGGATGGAGGGAGGGAGGGATGGATGGATGGATGGAGGGATGGAGGGATGGATGGAGGGAGGGAGGGATGGATGGATGGATGGAGGGATGGAGGGATGGATGGAGGGAGGGAGGGATGGATGGATGGATGGAGGGATGGAGGGATGGATGGAGGGAGGGAGGGATGGATGGATGGATGGAGGGATGGAGGGATGGATGGAGGGAGGGAGGGATGGATGGATGGATGGAGGGATGGAGGGATGGATGGAGGGAGGGAGGGATGGATGGATGGATGGAGGGATGGAGGGATGGATGGAGGGAGGGAGGGATGGATGGATGGATGGATGGGTGTGCCCACTGCCCGTTTTTCCCTGGCACAGGGAGGAATTGTGCAGAACACAGCTCCCAGCCAGCCTGGCTGTGGCACAGCTGGCTCTGGCAGGGATCTCCACCCTTCCCAGCGGGAAGAGAAGGTTCTCAGGGTGTGGAGGAGCTCAGGCTCCTTCTGTTGCACCTTAAATGTGCCCAGCAGGTGGCATTTGGTGCCCTCCTCCTGGGGGAGGACCCCCAGTGTTGTGAAACCAAGGAATTCCTGCGAGCTGACATCAGGCCCTGTGCCTGCAGCCACTCGCTCTGCAGCCAGCCCAGCTGAGCTGAGGCTGCCGACTTGTTCCAGCCCTTGGCACCACCTCCCGAGCCAAGTTCTGCAGGAGCCTGCGTGCCCAGCAGGGCCCGGGCATCACCACATCCCACACGAGCTCGGGGCGGTGCAGCTCTGATCTGAAATGAGCTCCTGGGTGACTCTGGCTGCAGCGCAGCCTTTGAGCCTGGAGTGCTCTGCTGTCCTCAGCTGGCACTGAGCCCAAGCAGGGGAGCAGAGGAGTGATCTCACACCCTGAATGTCCACCCTGGAGATGGAGAAGTGTTGCCCCTCTCCCAGAACCAGAATTTCCCCCCATCCACAGCAAAGCAGGGAAACAGAACCAGGAAGCCAAAGGGATTTGTCCCAAATCCCAGCTGCAGGCTCTGCTGTCCTCAGCTGGCACTGAGCCCAAGCAGGGGAGCAGAGGAGTGATCTCACACCCTGAATGTCCACCCTGGAGATGGAGAAGTGTTGCCCCTCTCCCAGAACCAGAATTTCCCCCCATCCACAGCAAAGCAGGGAAACAGAACCAGGAAGCCAAAGGGATTTGTCCCAAATCCCAGCTGCAGCTTCTCAGAGGGGGAACCACGGACCCAGATTAGGAGAGGTTCTCCTGCCTGGCTGCATTTCCTGCCCTCATCATGGAACCAGCAGCAATCCTGCAAGATCCTGACCTCTCCAGAGCTCACAAACAAACTCGTGGCTGCAAAGTGGGGTCTGGAGTCACTGAGAGGCAGGAGGTGGGGGGAAAGTGTCACAAGCTGTCCCTCAGTGTCACTGGGCAGGCACTGGCTGAGTCTAGCACAGGATATTAACTTCCCTCTGGGAACTGAGGGGCTGGGAAGCACATTGTGGACATCTATTTTCTATTTTCAAGAGGTTTATTGCCCTCTTTGTATGCTGAAGGCATCTGGGGTCTGGCAACGAGGGGCAGAGCTGTTTGCTGTGGGCTTCCTGCCCCCCGTCCTTCGCTCTGCCCCGTTTATTCACAGCGTCCCTGCCTCCAAGCTCACTTATTTCCATTCCCTGAGCTCTTGGCAGGATTTTTGGCAGGACTGAGGCCTTTCCTGTGCTCCCTGTTCCTTCGTGGCTTGGCCCCTGGTGTTTGTGGGGCTCACAGAAGGGTGCAGTGCCCCGGGACTCCTGATCCTGCTTCCCACCCTCCGAGTGGGTGGAGTGCTGCTGGCTGGGATGGGATGGGATGGGATGGGAGCAGGCAGGGCACGGAGCAGGGAAATGTTCCTGCCTGCCTGGGAGAGCCAGGGAACAGCTCAGAGGAAAAACTGAGGCTGTTTTATTTGGTACAGGGAAGCTGGCAGGGCCTCGGAGCAGCTCGGAGGAGGAGAGCTGATCCTCTCCCGGGTAAAGGACAAGTCTGGGAGTGCAAAGCAGCCTCATCTTGCAGGTTTGGGAGGAATTCTGTGTCTCCCTCTCCCAAAAAAAGGACAAGTCTGGGAGTGCAAAGCAGCCTCATCTTGCAGGTTTGGGAGGAATTCTGTGCCTCCCTTTACCTCTGTGCAACAGGGAGCCAGTGAGAGCTACCCAGAGCGCTCTGTGAGTGTTTGAGCATGAGCTGGAAGGTTCTATAAAAGGATTTTTAGGAGCACTTCAAGGTTCAGGGTGCTCCTAAAAATCCTTTAAAAACTGAAGGGCATCTCCACGTCTTCCTATGTCACTTCCCCGGAGCTAGAAACAAAGTCCTGTGTGTTTCTGCCCCTCTGGAAGGCCAGAGAACAGTGGAATTCTGCCCAAAATGGGCTGGGAGGGTCACCCATGTCAGAAGGGTCAAGTAGCAGAGGGAGCTGGGGGAGCTGAGGGAGCTGCCCAGCATCACAAGAGGTATTTGTGCCTGGCATTTGGGGTCTGGGACTCGAAGGTGGCACAGGCCTTGAAGAGAAGGCTCTGTGCAGGGGCAGGGAGAGGTGAGGTGGCACAAGAGGGCTCTGAGTGCTGAATGTCACCGAACAAGGGAGCTTTGTGAAACCCTGCAGGGAGTGACCTCAGCTGGGACAGCTCCAGCTGGCTCAGCAGTGCTGGGCACTCCCCACTTGCTGCCCCTTCTTCCTGGCCGCTGGGCACTGGCACAGAGCAGGGAGAAATTGAGTTCTTAATGCTCTGGGCTGCTTCACGGACTGGAATTCGGTGGTTGGGTGATTTCCACAGGGATTTGGTGAGTTCAGGTATCAGTGGTGCTGCCAGCTGCATCTCCCATCCAGGAGGGCTGGCACTGCAGGTGTGCCACGTCCTGGGTGTCGATGCCAGCAGTGATTTCTGGCCGCTGTCCCTCCTGCAGATGTCATCCAAGCCAACCGGCTCCACGCCACGGACGTCACCTCGAGCAGCTTCCGCCTGCTGTGGCCCAAACTCCTCTCCCAGGAAACGGGCTACTACACCCTGGAATATGCCCCCACAGCTGAGCTGGCAAGGAAGAGGACACAGCAGGTGTCTGGGGCTCACACCAGCCTCGTGCTCAGCGACCTGGCACCAGAAACCACTTACGAGGTGGCTCTGATTCCCGAATCCAACGTGCACTACTTCCCCCCCCAGAGCACAAGGGTCACGACACTGGCAGGTAAAATGGGCATGGCTCGGGCACATCCCCTCCTTGGGGACAAGGAGATGATCCCTGTCTCCTGTCTGAGGCAGGGGGTGCAGGTGGAATGACCTAAAGGTTTGAGAGGGAAGGAGAGGGGGAGCACTCGGAGCAGGAAGCAGCCTCTCTGTGCAGAGAATAACTCAGATTTATGCCGGGCAGCAGCCTGGAAAAAGGTGGCAAACTGAAAACCTGGGCAGGGGTGGCAAAGTCAAGGTGGACTTGTACACAACATTAATTTTCTGCATGGAAGAACTGAGTTGTGGCTGAGTTGTTCTGCCCAGGTAGAGAAACCTTTTTCTTTGGGCTGAGCTGTGTGATGAGTATCAACATCCCGGGTATCAACGGCTGGGTTGATTTTAATTCCACATCCTTCAAGCCCAATATGCTGCAATTCCACACCCTTCAAACCCAAGGTCAATAATGCTCATTCCACCCTCATTCACATCTCTTTCCATCTCTTTCCAGAGGAAATCAGCCCAGTTCAGGTTCTCATCTCCGAGTCTGGGCCCCGCAGCTTCCACGTGAGCTGGGCTCCTGTGCTGGACAGCGTGCTCAGCTACCAGGTCCTGTATGGGCCGCTCCCAGGGAACTCAGCAAAGGTGCTGCAGGTGGATGGGAGGCACAACAGCACCGTGGTGGAGCAGCTGGCACCCAACACCACCTACCTGGTGACAGTGACTGCCATCTACAGATCTGGCAAGGAGAAATCCCTGTCGGCCAAAGCCTGCACCCAGGAAGGTGAGAGAGGGGAAGTGGCAGCACCAAGAGTCCCCGAGTGTCCCTAAAAGGTCACCTGCCTCTAGGTGAGGCCAGAGGACTCAGTGAGTCCAGTCACTGGGGTGGGATAACGGGGGAAAGCTGCCTGAGGAGCTCTGGGTGTGCCTTTGGGATGTAGCTGATGTGTAAGGGCTGAAAGAGAATCAGACACACACAGGGACAGCTGTACTGGGGTCTGGCTGAGCTGCTGCTGCAGCCACAACTAGGCCTGGAGATCCAGGAATCTCCCTCAAGAAGATGGGAGATGGGAGATGGAGAGCCCCGTGAAGCATCACAAACCCTTCTCCCTAAAGAAGAAAGTTGGGATTAGGGGGTGTCCTGTGCGGGGCCAGGATTTGGATCCTTTTGGATCCCTTCCAGCTCGGGATATTGCGTGGTGCCATGATTCTAAGTGTGCATTTGGGAGGAAACATGAACATTTAAAGAAAAAAAGGCCCCTGCTGGGGGAGAAAGAAGAAAGAAGAAGAAAGAAGAAAGAAGAAGAAAGAAGAAGAAGAAAGAAGAAGAAAGAAGAAAGAAGAAAGAAGAAAGAAGAAAGAAGAAAGAAGGAAGAAGAAAGAAGAAAGAAGAAGAAAGAAGAAAGAAAGAAGAAGAAAGAAGAAAGAAGAAGAAAGAAGAAAGAAGAAGAAAGAAGAAGAAGAAAGAAGAAAGAAGAAGAAGAAAGAAGAAGAAGAAAGAAGAAGAAGAAAGAAGAAGAAGAAAGAAGAAGAAGAAAGAAGAAGAAAGAAGAAAGAAGAAAGAAGAAAGAAGAAAGAAGAAAGAANAAGAAGAAAGAAGAAGAAAGAAGAAGAAAGAAGAAAGAAGAAGAAGAAAGAAGAAGAAAGAAGGAAGAAGAAAGAAGAAGAAAGAAGAAGAAAGAAGAAGAAAGAAGAAGAAGAAAGAAGAAGAAAGAAGGAAGAAGAAAGAAGAAGAAAGAAGAAGAAGAAAGAAGAAAGAAGAAGAAGAAAGAAGAAAGAAAGAAGAAGAAAGAAGAAAGAAGGAAGAAGAAAGAAGGAAGAAAGAAGAAGAAGAAGAAGAAAGAAGAAGAGAGAAGAAGAAGAAAGAAGAAGAAGAAGAAAGAAGAAGAAAGAAGAAGAAAGAAGAAGAAAGAAGAAAGAAAAGTGCCTTTCCCTCCCGTCCCCTCTGTGCCTGTTCCTTGGTGTGATTTGGCATCACAGGGGTAGAAGTTTAATGAGCAGAAACCTGTGCTCTAAGAAATACCCATGAAGATATTGCAGGGGGCAAAGTCTGGCTCTTATCAGGCTCAAGAGCGAGGAGCTCAGGGGATGGCAGAGCTGAGGGTGTGGGATGTGACTGCCAGCGTGCAACAGCGTGAAAAAACCACTTTTTACTGGCACCAGGGCAAAGTTAAGGACTTAATTAGGCCGAGCAGGGAACGGCAGGGATCCCCCTGGCACAACACCCAGCACTAACACGGACCTTTTCTCCGCAGAGGGCTCCCAGGTGAGTCACCTCCGCTTTGAGGAGGTGGGTGCCAACAGCCTGAAAGCCTCGTGGGACTCTGCGGCCGGGGCGGTGCTGGGTTACCGAGTGCGGTGCCGGCGGCAGAGCGGCCCCTCCTCGGTGCTCAGCGTGTCCCCGCAGGTGCGCAGCGTGCTGCTCTCCGAGCTGCCCCCGGGCACCGCCGGCAAGGTGTGTGTGCAGCCCGTGTACAGCGACCGGCCCGGCAGGAGGCTGTGCCGCACCGTGCGCAGGCAGCCCGGTGAGTCTGGGATCCTGGAACAAGGCTCCTGAAATAAACGGATTTACAAGGGGAAGTTTTAACAGCGTACATGTAGCGTTTATTAGTAGAGCAAAGAGAAAACGCAGCGCTGGGCGCTCAGCGATCTGCCAGAGGCGCGCCTCATCCCCTTTTCAAAGAACTTAAGTATCTTTTCAAACTGTTACATATTCATTAAGATCAGACAGTAATTTACACTTCACTCACCCCCCCACTCCTAATCTCAGACTATTAGACGCCTTTAGGATCCTCTGGATTTCTTCAGTGTCAAGGCGATGTCTTCTCTCTGTTGTAATTCAATTAGCAGACATCGTCTTTCGGAGGTGTGAATCTTCGGCGAGATAACGAATTTATTGGGGTGTATTCGGTTTATTTACTCTGTTTCTTTTAAGGAGTCTAAGTCTCTAGCTCTGTGCTTCATCAACTTAAAGACATTTATTACCACGTGTTCATCACTATGTTTCTCAATCTATTACAACTATTTCGGGGTTACAATTCACTCTAACCTTTTCTTACTTAACTATATTCTACCTTTACATAGTTTCTACCTAGTACATTATCACGTGTGGCTGTTGTCCTATTATATACAAAAGCCAACATTTATTCTCCCTTCGTTTATCACAGTCCGAGGTCGCAGAGGAGCCCCAGGGTCGGGATGTTCTGTGCTCATCACCTGTTTTGCTTCACCTCAGGGACTGAGCAAAGTTGGGCTCTTTCCCCTCATTTTTAGGAGTAAGACTCCTCCTAGTGGAGTTTATTGCAGGCAGGGGAAAGAAGTGTAGAGTGGAGACAGTCCTGGAGCTGCTTTGGGATCACAAGGGTGGAAATATGGCTAAAAATATGGCATGGGCATTGCAAGAGCTGTTTAAAAGCCATTTGAAGCCTTGCTTGCCCTTCACTTTCCAGGGGACTTATTAAAGCCATATTAAAGATGTGTTACTAAGAAACAACACATCTGCTTTCTTCCTTCTGCTGCCCACAAGCCACTTTCTGTCAGGGATGTTAAAGGATTCCTGAGAGGATGGAGTAAAACCAAACAGAAGCTAAACAGAAGCCTCTTTTTCCCAGCAGGAAGCTGGGGTGAGAGTAAAAACGCCCCCAGGGGTGAGATCTCTGACTCAGATGTGGATAAAGCTGACATGAAATTCCTTGTGTTCTTCCAGCTACCGAGGCCCAAGGATACAGGCACACACAGGTAGCTATTAAAGCCACTATTAAAAATGTTTCACTAAGACACAACACATCTGCTTTCTTCCTTCTGCTGCCCACAAGCCACTTTCTGTCAGGGATGTTAAAGGATTTCTGAGAGGATGGAGTAAAACCAAACAGAAGCTAAACAGAAGCTAGAAAGAAGCTAGAAAGAAGCACCTTTTTCCCAGTAAGGAGCCGGAGTGAGAGTAAAAATGCCCCCAGGGGTGAGATGTCTGACTCAGGTGTGGATAAAGCTGACATTTTATTCCTTGTGTTTTTCCAGCCACCGAGGCCCAGGGATACAGGCACCCACAGAGACTGTGACAGAGTGCAGCGAGCTGATTCCCAGCAGAGCCAGGGATCTGCCTTGGACAAGGACTCGGACAAAAAGGAGGAGTCAGGGGAGGAAAACACCTCATCCCCCAGCCTGTGCTGTCCCTTGAGGTGTCCTGCTTGTCCAGCCTGTCCCCAGCCAGGCTCTCCCAACGCTCAAAGCCTTGGCTTGGCTGGATGGAACAACCACTCTGACTCAAAGGTGCCCGGTCTGTACCCATTTTATAGAAACACGCCTGGCAGATACCAAACACAAGGCAAAGTGGTGCATCCTCACCGTGGCTTGCTTGCTGCCTCTTCTCTATTTATTAAAGGCCGAGACAGATTTATTTCTGCAGCTCATGAGCACGTTCAGGACTTGATTGTTCACTGCCCTGGCCTTTCATCCAGAAAGATTCCACGTGGCCAAATCCATTCCTGCTGCCAACAGCCAGGGAACCTGGAGTCTGAGGGAGCAGGAAACTCCAAATCCTGGGAATTTGAGGGCTCTCAGCCCTCAGGGAGCAGCCAAGAGTCCAGAAAATCCAGACAAGGCCATCTGAAGCACTTATTTTTGTTTCTCATCAAACACCAGTGTGGTCCTGCCTGGATCATCACCCCTGGGTTGCTCCGGCATTCCTGAAACCTCTTCTCACCAGACGGGAGTCCTGCTGCCTTCGTGGAGATTAATTAGCCTGTTCTGTGGCTAATTACAGGCAATAATCTCCAGCACTATCATTCCTCTGCACTCTGAACGCTCACAGCACATCTCTGGTGTCTTGTCTTGGGCTTCCACCCAGTGCTAAGCTTGAGCTACACTTAAAAATCAAGGTTTTTAAGGGTAAAGAGTAAATCTGATTCTTTCCCTTTGGCCCCAGGCTTGAACTCGCTGTCGCTAAGCCGCTCTGGAAAGGGGAGCTGGGAAAAAAAGCCAAATTAATTATAAATACCTAGTGACCAAGTTTCAAAGTTCAGGGCTTAGGGCTGTAAAGAAATGTAGCTACTCCTCTGCTAAACCCCAGCATCAGCGGAACACCCTCCCTCAGTAACACTTGCTCTATTTTAAATTCACTGCTTGTTTGTCCTACGTGTGGAAGGTGTTTTGGGAGCTGTGCTGTTTGTTGGAGAGCCCTCTGCAGCATCACAAACCCTTCCTAAAACAGAGCTGAGAGGAACTTTTATCCCTGACCTCGTCTCCTGAGAGCTGAATCCTTCATCTCCACCTTTAGGGAGCATTTTTCCTTGTACAGGAGAGAGGGAGAGAAGGGAGGTGAGTCATTCATTAACTCATAAAGAGATTTTCACGTGATTCGTGTCCTCCTTTGGAATGTGCATTTGTGACTGATTAATCTCAGTGGAGACTGTGCAGAAGGGATGATAAAGCCCCAGGAACTGCTCGTGCAATGAGATGATTTTCTTTGTTCTTCCTGTAGGACAGAAATTAAAGTTTGCACAACTCCCTGCATAGTTTATTAATACATTAACGTGTCATCTCCCCGACTGTAACACACCCTTTGGAAGATAATTAAATATAAATACAAGAGCTACTGAAGGGTTCCTTTGTGCTCCATGGCAAATCTGGGGGTTTTGTTCCAGGGGTTGAAAAGCTGGCATTCAGAAAATCACAAAAGTTGGGAAAAGCTTCTGAGATCACCCTGTTAAATCATCATCATTTTAAATGACTGGGAAGTGTTCTGCCCATGACTGCATAGTCTGGTTTACACAAAACTTTACCCCCCATCCCTCAAAGAATGTGCTGGAAATATAAAAATAGAAATAGATTTGAGAAAGCCTCGGTTCCAGGAAGAATTGCTTTACAAGGAGACAGAAAGTCCCTGAAATTTGGCAGAACTGGCAAATATTTGTGAACAACACGATCAGGCACAGGGTGGGATTGGACTCTGATCCTTGTGGGTCCCTTCCAGCACAGGAAATCCCTTGATTCCAAGATTTTATGTGGGCATTTGGGAAGAAACATGAACATTAAAAGAAAAAAAAGACCTCAGGTGTGTTCTGAATTTTACACCATCCCAGGCCGCAGAATTCCACGTGTTTTTGCCTTCCACGGCACTTCCCTTCTCTAAAGCCTTTCCCGTCACCTTTCCCACTCCAAGCAGTTGGATAAGGAGACGACTTCCATGGGAAATCCCTCACTTTATCCCATAAAACCACAGGGATGGGTTTCCCTGTGCTCCCCTTCTGTGGAGGCTTCTGTCTCATCTTTGCCATTCCAAGCAGTTGGATTAGGAGCCGATTTCCAGGGAAATCCCACTCTTTATCCCAAACCACCACACAGACGGGTTTCCCTTCACTCCCTTTCTCCAGAGGCTTTGATCTCGTCTTTCCCATTCCAAGCAGTTGGATAAGGAGATGATTTCCAGGGAAATCCCACTCTTTATCCCAAACCACCACAGAGATGGGTTTCCCTTCACTCCTTTTCTCCAGAGGCTTTTATCTCATCTTTGCCATTCCAAGGAGCCGATTTCCAGGGAAATCCCACTCTTTATCCCAAACCACCACACAGACGGGTTTCCCTTCACTCCCTTTCTCCAGAGGCTTTTATCTCCTCTTTCCCATTCCAAGCAGTCGGATAAAGAGCTGAAATCCCGCTCTTTATCCCGGATAACCACAACGATGGGTTCCTCAGAGTTCCCCTTTTCCTTTCCCTTTTCCCACCACCTCTGCCATTCCAAGGAGCCGATTCCATGAGGGAAGCCCGGGATAAGCGCAGGGCCGCTTTCCCACCACCTCTGCCATTCCCAGGAGCCGATTCCCGATGAAAACCCGGGATAAGCGCAGGGCCGCCTTCCCACCAGCTCTGCCATTCCCAGGAGCCGATTCCCGATGAAAACCCGGGATAAGCGCAGGGCCGCCTTCCCACCAGCTCTGCCATTCCCAGGAGCCGANCCTCGGCCATCCCCAGGAGCCGATCCCCGATGAAACCCCAGGATAAGCGCAGGGCCTTGCCCCGCCTGCGGCCCTTAGCAACGCCGCACACTCCCGTTGCTATGCGGAAGCGCCTCCCGCCCCGTTNATTCCCAGGAGCCGATTCCCGATGAAAACCCGGGATAAGCGCAGGGCCGCCTTCCCACCAGCTCTGCCATTCCCAGGAGCCGAT
>VWZT01004504.1:6364-34231 GCA_013397055.1 Pachycephala philippinensis | reverse complement strand
ATATTGTTGGGAAATTTATGAATATTAATTTTATGTCGTCCTTTAAATTCCCACAATTCTCATCTGGCTGGGCTCATGTAACAGCTTTGGAGATCCTCTTTTATGTACATGGACACAATTGGCATATGCAAACTTGTAACTTTGAATCTGGAAACCTATGATCTGTGTCAGCATTTGCATTGACATGAATTGAGTTTACTATGTTCCATTGTATCCATACGCTCTATCTCTTTGTCACCAAAAGGTCTTTTGCAGCTTAGTTAATTTTGTGATTCTCTGATTCTGTGACTGCATGTGCTGAGGGGAGATCCATAGTTAACACAGTTCCATAATACAAATCCATAACACAGTTATCAGGAGTGAGTCACCTCTGTCCCCAGTCTGTGAGTATTGACAGTATAGAAAACTTCCATTTCTTCCCTGCATTGTCCTTTACCACTGATGATTAATGGGACAGACTAAACTACACAAAATCAAGTAACCTTTTAATGATATTGTAATTAAATTGACATTTCCCATAACAGTTGAAGGAGAGAGACTCTGGGATGATATTGTAAATTATATTTAAATTTAAATTTTCTTCCAGTCTTGCAGGAATAATACTTTATTTCCTATAGAATGATTTAATTCCTAGTCTGTGTTCAAATACTATCTTTTTCTTAAAATAAAACTGAGAAGAGAAAGCAATTATTTGCTTTCATCTTTTAAAAATCATTCATCATATACAACTATGTAATATATTATAACATCTTGCACAGCACTGTATTATTAAGTTAATCTAATGCCCAGAGTCATTACACACATTCCGGATGTCCTTCTGATGTCGCTCCAGTCCACTGGATTTTGAAGTGCGATTATGTAAATTTTTTACTGATAAATAAATGACTATAATTGTAGTTGAAATACCACTGAAATTCATAAAACCATTGCATCTAAATAATATATTATGCATTACTTAATTATTTATCAAGACTAATTCAAAATAAGTGTAGGGAAAAGCATACATTTATTTTTAAATAACACCTTTTCTGCACCAGGTCAAAAAATGTTCCAGATATCAAAAATATGAAAGAGAGAGAGAACAAAGTTTCCATCATTAAATGTAATGAGTTTGTTTTGGATTAACAATATTGCAACAATGGTGCCATTCTTACTGTGAACTTGCTATCAATTATAATATATTTTGACTAATATACAGAATTTCTATTAATAGGAAGACGAGAAGGGAAGAGTTAATATGGGTGAAAGGTAAGTGTATGTAACAGTAAGAGAAGAACAGCAGTTTTAACTTACACTGAGGGACAGTGAGGACATGGCAAGATTTTAGTGGCTATAGATTTAACAGAGAGTGTTAGAGATACATCAGTAATTGCAAAATAAAAACAATGGGTTACACGTGTTTTCAAGTCAGTATTCAGTGCTAAACGTGCAAAGCCTCAATAAGCAGTGTGGTGGTTATTAGAAGCACTAGGCTGTTCTGAGGGGTGCCAATTAGCTATACTTGCAAAAGAACTTTATTTTCAGTCTCACGTAAATTTTAATTCTAGACCGGGTCCTAATCATCAGGTAGAAATCATCACAGGCATCATCAGATCTGAGTGTACACACAATAGTTTTTCTTTTCCTTTTTCAGATCAGACTTTTATCTGACTGTTAATGAAATACAGGAGATTGATTGCAGAAAACCTGCAAGGGCATGCACCAGATACAGTAAGCCCCATTTGGTGGATTAGCATTTAGCCATTTTATGCAAATTCAGTGAGAAAATGACTCCTGTATATGATTTAATATGCATCAGCGATAACTCATAATGTCCTTATAAGAAGAAAGAAATGAAAAATTCCTTAGAAAACTAGACTAGTGACACTACATGGTTAAAACATCATTAAAGCATATTTCAGTGTTTTGCTTACACTAGTGTTCTCATCATGGTGCCACCATTTCATGACAAAGAACACAGAGGAGAAAACATTCAACTTAAAATGTCTTCTGGCACACATCACTGGATTTGTATGTCACTAAACAATGAACGAGCATAGCCTTGAATAGCAACTATTTAATTAGCACTTTTGCCAGCTATGCATAGAAAATCGCTCATTTACATGCGTCATGCTTACTGATTATTCCCATAAAAATCTACTGGTTTTTTTTTTAATGTATGTTGCATTGCATTACTTGTATGCCAACACAAGAAAATCAAAACATTTGTTACTATTTTTAAAACCTTGAAATTCAGAAATATAATTAAAACATGTAAAGTCTTATTTCTCTTGTACGTATATTTAATTATTTAATTTAACCTTAAGTATGGCATAAGAGACTGGCTACAACTAATAATTAAGAACTTCAAAGGGTAACAGAAATCCTCTAACAGTCTGCAGCTTAATTAAAGGCTATTATTCCAAACCTCTTGGATATACAGCTACATTTAATGACAAGTGGTGATTTGTAAATGCTGCATTTGAAAGGTACCACTCCTGTTCTAAACACTGTTGATAGACAATGCCGAAACATGTAAATTCTCCCAGAAAAAGTCTCCATTTTGAGCATAAATGGGGTACATTTTAAAAATATTTCTGTCACTTCAAAAGTATATAATTTTGAAGTATTTTGCTTAGAAATATTCACTTGTTTTGCTCATATCTCTTGACATCGGCAAAATGAATAGAGTATCATTGAAGAGATATGCCAGTTCATAGAAATGAAAGTGAGCCATTTGATCACATTTTGCTAATAACATACAATATATAGAAACATTCCCTGACTGTAAACACAATAAACATAAGATACCATATATAACACAAAGGTTTAATCTCTTAGTGAAATTTAAAATATTAATCCGCTTTCATCTATGGAAACGTAAACTTGTGTATATTTTACGAGTGTTTCACAAGCAGTATATAATCAAATATCTGTAGGAACGTAGGCTAAAAGGCTTATCAAACAAAAATATGTTGTACTGACTCTCAGTCATTGAGCCCAGTCCTGTAAGACTGCTTTTCAGGCAGTCTTTATTGTCTTATGGTGTTTTTAAAATTCCGCATCTCCTATAATTAGGAGCTGCTAAAAGAGAGTTTTAGGTTCACCCTATAAAATTAGTATTTCTCACAAATGGACACAATCTTCTATATTTTCAGTTTTAAACTGGATTTTGATCTGTTTTTAATATGTTTTAATCCCTGCAATTTAGCTCCCTCAGGTGAAGCCCAATCCTGCATCTAACTTGCCACCAGTTACATAGTGTTAAACACCACAGGATATTTGAATCCTCAGGTGCAAAATGATGAGTTCACCTAAAAATGAGCTAAAGAACACCCAATTTTAATGTTCTAATAATTAAAAAAAACAATAATGCTCCCCCCACCCCCCAAAAAAAAAGCTTAAATAATTGCAGACACTTTAGTAATATTAAGGAAGTTTATTATCTAGGTCTATGAATACTGAATTTTAAATCTGAATGTACTTATTTACCAGTAATTTGGAGTGCGCAAAAGAAAAAACTCATGCTACTGTATTTGGACATACTGTAGAAACTTGTGGGAAAAGTAAATGAATAAGCATAATCAAGACAGGTTAGCAATATTTTCTGGAAATCACAATGTAAGATTTAATGTGTGAAAAAAAAAAGGTAATGAATATATGAGTGGAAAAAATATCTGAAACACAAATAAATATTGAATAGATACAGATACTGGGTAATAGAAAGAGACCAAAGGATGAAGAGGACAAGTTACAAGGATAAAACGTGATTTAAAAAGAAAAAAAACAAAGACAAACACAAAGTTAGAAATAGCAGCAATGACTCATATGCAGTATATTTAAAAGCATCCTGTTGGGAATCCATAATTTTGGCATAGGAATATTAGACTAGACTATCTAAAATACAACTCACCATTAAAAAAGACCTATAATAAGTCAAACTGAGAAGATGCAGAGAAAAAAGGGAAAAACTAGAAAAGTAATAGAATGGAGGCATTTCTTCAGAAGAACAGCTTGCGAGAAGCGACTAAGCTAACTGATGATCAATGGAAATGTGTGTGGGTGCTTGGATAAGGAATAATTCCAGCAACCAAAGGCTTGCATTATGTCGGTCATTTTTTTACGTACCCAGAGTTTTCTTCAACGTTAACCAAAACCTGGCCAATAAAACATAAAACACAATGTAACTTGCTGATGTGATGGACTACGTACCTAGGAAAGGTGAATAAGAACATGAGCACAGGAGACGGTTGTCTTGAGTATCTGAAAAAATTCCTAGTGAGGAGATGGAGGGTGGGTTAGATTGAAAGGAAGTAATGTTGACTCCATAGCCTGAGTCATTTAGACCCAGAGTGGAGAATACTCCAGAGAACTTACTGCAGGTTACAATACTGCATTCTGGAGAGGATTGACTCGATCACCTCTTAGATCTTTTCTTAATCTCTAAATTTTTATGATTAGATAATTATTTGATTCCAGGTGATGCTTTTGGCTAAGGGTAAATCTTCAAATAAAATGTTTTCTAAAGATAAATGTGAATAGTTTGTCTGCATGCTCATTTTGAGAAGCATATGTAATAGAGACTTACCGTGATAGTGTTTGCTGCCCTGACACCATCACTGGAGTAATAGGAATACAAACATTATCTTGAAATACAGATTTAAAAGATCAGAAATTAAAAGGGTTGGTTTAAGATGCATAGCTTTATGCCGAAGATCCCGAAGATCTAATTATATTAGATATTGGCACATTCCTTCCATTTATTTGACATAGATAGGTATCTAGTGCCTTTGCCTTTTTTTCACAGTTTCCTGTAACACGGTGTGTGAATTATTCCTTTCTGTGAGTGTGTAAAGTACAGATATAGCATATTGTATATCATTATATTATGGTCTACAGCAACATGTTTACAAATGCAATGGTCAAAAAATGGTATCTTTAAACTTTTCTGTCTTAGTTTGCACCGCCCTTTATCCTGCTTGCATCTTTCTACTGAAGTCTATGAGTGATGTTGGTACTATTGCAAAATCAAGATCTCTTTATGAATGTCTGGAGAAAGCTAAAATTTCTGAGTGTCAAATAATTTATAAATTATTGTCTTTCAGTAGACACTGAGAGAATACCAGGCCAGGTTACTTTCAGAGGGATCTGTCCTGGTTTCATCCTTAATTTTCAGTTTGAACATGGCATGAACGTTCAGCTACTCTTTTCAATAAGAAGGATATAGTCCAGCCTGCCAAATTCAAGCATTTTGACAGCACGATATGAGAGCTGATTTGGTGTCTCTGAGTTGTTCTCTGTGTCTTACTGGCACCATCACTGCTGTGCACCATTTATAGTTATACATATATACGTATATCTATATCTATCTGTCTCTATTTATACACACATATATATGTGTGCATATATATTTAAAATATATATACTATATGCAATATAGATGATATTTTATATAAAATATAGATGAACTACCTAGAGAGAGTTTACTCCAGAGTAGAATTTCTTTATGTCGTTGTTTGCTAAATTAGAGAGAAAAAGAAGACCTTTAAAAAATAACAGAAATTATATGTTTTTTAAAAAGGAAATAAAAGGGGAAAAAAGAGCTGTCAAGACTAAATCAAAGAATCACAGTATCAGAGAATATTCTGAATTGGAAGGGAATCCACTTTAACATTATTTTCCATTATGATTTCCAATAGTAACTAGGCATGACAAAGTCAGTGGGTTATCTTATATGTTTGCTCACATGGTCTTTTTTGCTCAAATACTGCCATGCCATTTCGTGATGCCAGCTATATCTCGGTGTGTATTAGATGTCACAAACGGTTGGTGTGCGTGTGGGTATAGCCTTGATATGATCTGTCTCTTGCAATTTATCCACACTCCGTTTCCTGCTTTTCCCCTCTTAGATACTCCGTGCTTGCTGTCTTTTCCTCCATACCAGTGCAGAGGACGCTTTTGCTGTCAGAAGTGAACACAGAGAGCAAACACATAGCTGCTGCTCTTGGAATAAGAACTTTGCTGTCCTTTACGGTAACTAAGTGAGAGGAAGAGCTTTCTGCAGTGGGGGTATCAGTGTTAGAAATCAGCCTTTATGAACCAGGACATTGTCTGACCTACTGACTTTGGTTGTCCCCAGTGATGGTTAAAAGAACTAATTTGTATTTGCCATGATTTAAAATGAGAACAGAATCAAACAAATTTTTTTTCTCCCCTCAGGTTTTCTGGCCCTGTTTTGATATTAATATTAATAATAACAACAATAATAATAATAGTCCTTCATGCATTTTTGCAGTATTTAAATGAGGATTAAGGTTTTAAAGTTTGTTTTCTAGGTCCAACCTAAGGAATATGGTAGGGGATTGCAGAAGTAAGATTGTCAAAAAATAGCCCCATATATATTATGTACATCCAGTTTCTCTGGTTGGTTCACTCTACCAAATAGCAGGAAAGGATATGTAGGATATGTAATTAGGAAGGGAAAAATGTGCAGTGATGAATAAAATTAGAAGCTCTTCAACCAATCAGAATGTAAAGCATTGCAAAGCTAAGAATAAACTTTATACAGCAATTGAACATATCTGCACAATAATTTACAATAAGAAGTCAATTTTATTATAATTCTCCTGTGAAGACTCACTCTACCATGTATTTGTGAAATTTATTTTTCATAATCTAGGTTAAAGATCCAGATAAATTTGTACATAATATATCACAGATTTGGGTAGAAATGGATTATTACAACGAAGTTTGCAGAGTGTTCAAAACTGCTGATCCAAAATGCTTAGGTCTGAATCTTAGTAAGTAAAGAAAATTTTTTTCTTTCCTTGAGTAAATTGAACAAAATGATGATTTGTGGTTTTGCTACATGATTTCTCTTTAAGCTAGGTATAAAATGTGTGTATAAATTAGTAATAAGCCTTTCTGTATAATAAGTTTGGGGCAGACTATACATGGATAAACTGTATTTTAACAAATATTTCACAAAACAAACAATTTAGTCTTTCTCACAAAGGTATAAAACTTATTGAAGGAAGTAACATCAAATTTCCCTTAACCAGTTAAGAATATGGGAAGAATTCGAAAATCTTTTTAAACTTGTCTTTGTATGTTAATTGTGATTTCAAATACTCCATAAAATGCAAATTTCAAGTAGTAATGGAATAAAATATAAAATTATGGAGTATTCTAAAATATGAAAATGTTATTTGTTGATCTTAACTTTTAAATCAGGATGAAAACAAAACCCTTTTCCTATCTTTATTTGCAAAGATATTGCAAGTAATACAGCATTCCTACAAAACTCAGCATGTATGTATGTGTATGTGAGGAATTTTATGTGTAGTCTCATATGTTTACATTAATGTATAAGATGTATAGGTATAAGATGCATACATGTACATATAGAGAGAGAAGTCACTTCATATATCAAATTCTTCATTAATGTTTATTAATACTAAAATAAGGTACACTTGATTGGGAAGCTCACTACTTGGAGGCTTTTATTATTTTTTTTAAGCAGGGTAATCTCTCAGCTTTGTAACTGTCTTTCAGAAAACCTTGAGAGATGACCTTCCTTCACCAAAATTATATGTTTTTTTTAAATTTATTTTCTATATATTAAGAAAGCTTGAGGGAATTATTGTTCTTTCAAAATATTTTTCTTTTTAAATTGAAATTATCTATGAAGGACCTAAATCCACATATTTTCACTTGGAAATTTATCATTCTCCATCAGCTTGAGTCAATAATGGGCACAACTGAGTTGGTACTGCAGATATCTAACTTGGACTTTATTTATACATGTATAGTTAAGGAATATTCAGCATTATTTACAAATGAAGGTGTTTAGTATGCTTTAACTAGTGAACATGTGCTATATTATTTTGCCAAAATGAGTCTTCTGTTTAGACATGGCCTCAAAGCACAGATGGATCAAGAGCATATTCAGCACTGCTTAGGAACCAGTTTGGACCTTGCTCTGATTTTATGTTTCATCATTCTTAGTATTGGCAATTCCATTTTTTTTTCCATGATAGCTGCACATTTCAGTGACAACTCTGAAGAGAGAGTTCTATAGCAATTTGACAATAATATGATGACATTAGACAAGTAAAGAAGTTGAAAGCAGAGCAACTTGGAAAGAAAAATAAATTTGAGTCAATTACACACAAACTTTTTTACTTCTTCTGAGAAGTCAGCAGATTTCAATAACTAAAGGACATTTTAAGAACAGGTGTCTTTGACTTTTGGATTAAGAGCTGCTAGATGTAAAGTTTCAATAGATTATTTAAGAGAAATATGAAAATCTAAATATTCCTACTTACGGTCCTAATATTTTGGTACAAAAGAAACAGTTGTCCAACTTCATGTGAAATTAGGAAGCCTTAGGATCAGTGTTCTTCAGTTCAAGTATTCCCAGAAAGCAGAACTCCTAATTCTCATTGGCAGTTAACTTCTAATCAAATAGATCATCTTCAGTAAGTTTCAAACATGCAAAAGCTTATGCAAGCCTAAATTGTACGTCAGTGTCTCATCTGATAAAAAACTTTATTAAAATTCACCAAAGCTTCTTATTCTGAAATTCATTCCAGAGAAGCATCTTTTAAGTCTGGAGATCTACTGAATAAAATCAAGAAGTATTAAATAAATGTCAATTTAGAAAGCAATGTACTCTCCTCTAGATATTAGTTTAGTTAAAGATTAAAATAAAATATTTATCTGCAATAATTATTAGAAAGGCCATCTGCTTTTGGAAAGCCTAGATATTACTTGATAAAACATGATAAATAAATGGAATAAATCTACACAGAATAATTTTTCTCCAGAGAATTTCAGCAAATTTTTTGAAGCAGACAAGGAAAACTCTTAATGTGAAGTTACTCTAAAGCATAGCTGACCTCCAGGCAACTGGCAAAATGATTTTGTACTTCATACCTACAGTGGTGGTTTTCAGAACTAGAAACTTTTGTCATCATTTTTCAGTAAGTATCACAACTGAAACTGGATTTCAGGATAAGGATGACAACTGTATCAGTATTTATATAACAAAGAAAATAAGTGTTGAACCTCCCTAGCACTGCGGTCAAGCACTGAATTCGGCATACCTTCATAAAAAGCCTGTGTCGGTATAACCCTTGTGACAAGTCTATCCAGGAAATTCATCTTCAAAAACAAGAATCAGAAAGAAATTTTCTTAAGGAAGAATCAGTCTGGGATGCATTAGACTACCTCACTCCTAAGTTTGACCATTTAATACCAGTCCCATATTGATCTGTTTTAGTTCAATCTTGATGGACTCAACTGAGGATTTTACACCTTTTTAAGCAAATTCTGAAATTAATTCACATAATAAATGCTTTACACTTTTTAAAATGGGTTCTCCCTTTCTCTCTCTCTTTCTCTCTCTCTGCCTCTCTTTTTCTCTTTTTCTCTCTGTCTCTAAATTTTAAATAAAAGTCTGTAATGAAGGGAAAAGAACCCAGCCAAATGTGGTGTGCATAGGTTAGGTAGATCAACTGAAGTTCTCAAAACATTCATGCTTTGGCCAGGCTAATTCCTGCCTCCCCTTCTCCCCTCAGGACCAAGCAAAGATACAACCCTGCAAAAAGCTAAGTGCCTTCCGTGATATGCTGATTTTAATTTTAATAGAAACTGAGACTGTTCAGCATCTTGTAGTAGACACTAAGCAGCTGAAAGACCATCATTTCCCTTTTCAAATGCAGGGGAAAGAACAATAAAGTAAAATCTCAAGACAGGGTCAACATTCCCTGAGGGAAATTTCTTTTCTGACCCAAATCTAGCAATCAGTGAAATGTCATGTAGGACATCAGGAATTTCTGACAGAACAACCTGCAGATAAAACCTGACTGTTCCTTTCTGAGCTTTAGTACTGATCTCCACAAAACCAGAATAGATTGGGAAAATAGGTAAGTGGGAGCTTTTCAGTTGACTGCCATCAGTGGAGCTGGGATATGCTTCCATTTTCCATCTGAGAATCTCAGTCTTCTGATGGGGCACCTAGAAGAGATTAATATGAATAAGAGCAAATACTACACAGTGGGCAATCAGTCAGCTCTGTTACTGGATGGTCAAATCTCCCATCAGTTTGGGAGAGCTTAGATGGTGCATTCCCTATGTAGGCAGAAAGTGGGGGTTATTTTACAACTGAGTCAAGTTTACAATTCCTGATCTTTTCTTGGTGTTGAACCCTTTATAATAAACATTGCACAGAGATAAAAATTATTTCTAAATACTGGACTATACCCTTGCCCTAATAAGGACATACTTTTAAGTTTTAGTTTACTAAATATGAATATGAAAATAACCCAAGAATTCTACTTTGCATTTGTGATTATTATTATACACAAATTTTGTCTGTCAAAAAAATGGTTCTGGATATATATTAAATTTCAAGATTTGTATTAGATTTGCTTTTTGTAAATATTGTTGTAGTTTACTAGTGAGCAATGAAGAGGCTTTTCTTTCTCCTAATTATGAAATGTACTATGTGAATATCTAAACTCTCGAAATACTGATGATAAAAGAGTCAAGCACAGAACCTAAATGCTGAGCTGCAGGGTATCAGAACAGATACCCTGGATATTTGCTATGTGTGGTCCTGTCCTGCCTTTTACTGAAAGATTCTTCCTTTCACTGGGGACAAGCACTGTGTCTTTGTTGAATGAGGCCAGAAGAGAAAAACATAAGAATGGAAGTGCTTAAGAACATATCTGATGGAAAAAAAAAAAAATACTATTGAAAATTTTCATGTTTGCTGACATATTTTGATTTTACTCAGGGAAAAAAAAAAAGAAACCAAAATTTTAAGTCTTACTGTTATTAAAACATATCTCTCTGTATTCCAATATTGTTTCATGGCATTGAAGGTGAGATTTCTTCTCTCCTGTTTAACCAAGTTCTAGACGTGTCATTGTAGTTGCATAGCTGAAGTGCCTGTACACCAAACAATCTTGTATGTAAAGGAAAATAACAGCACTGCAAGACTTTTAAGGAAATGTGGTGCAAAATTCACTTGTGGGAATACCTGATATTACAATTAGATTTTAAAATACCAAAATAAGAAATAATGGGAAACTTACTTTTATTATTAAATTCTAGAATTTAGATAATTTTACAGTTGCATTTGTGTTCTAGAAACACAAACCCTTATTTCTCACAAAGAAAAGAATCAGAAATGGATGTAAAGGACAAAAAGAAATCAAAAGGAGTCAAAAATTACAAAAATTCAAATTACAATTGAGCATGCTAGTTAACATAATTAGTTTAACCTAGGTATAATATAATAAACGCTAAATCCAAGAAAAAATTATCTTTATTGAGGAAATACATGGAATGTGACTTCAAATTTAATTTCTTTGTGAAGACTTATTCTTGCCTAAGTTAATCAGAAAGCTAAGCACCATTTTCCCATTTTTTCCAGTTCCTCAATTTATGTATCCACTTCAAACGTCACTTTTATCAGTGGCTTGTTTGGACAATAGAATTAAATCAAGACTGCTGACTAGTGTAGATAAAATTTAGCTGAGTAATAAAGAGCAAGATTCTATTATGACAATGAGCAATTTAAGCAAACCCATTGATTCCCCTGCTCAGAAAGTTGGCAGATTCTCAGCCTATACAAATGAAGAGCTAAGAAACATTGCATTTCTCTTGATTTTAAAAAGTGATTTTAGTCACAGTCAAGTTTGGCAATATTTTCTGGTAGTCTGTGTGAGTAAAAATTGAACTCAGGTCCAGATTTCTAAATTGCCATCTATTATTCTATACAGATAGTATACCCAGTAGTGCAGACCTCAATGTATGCATTAGTTTTAGTTTTTCAAGCTTACATCCCTCTATTGATAACATTTGATTCTCCCTGCACAGCACTTCTGTACAAAGAGCAAAGTCCCTATGTTTTTTGATTGCAAGTCTGAAATTGCTGTGGCTACTATATGTGGCCATTTTAACTCGTTAAAAAACCTTGTTCAGAACCTGAACCTAAGTGATAAAAACAACCACCTACAAGAAAACAAAAGCAAACAAACTAACAAACAAAAAACGCCCCCCCACCAAACACCAAAACTATAACATAAATCCTGATCACTTGCTTTATCAGGTCACTTAATAAAGTGAAAAATACTATCAGAAACATGCTCACCTAAGACTATAGTGTACCAATCCAAAATAATGAGAGGAATTATTCTTCCAGTTGAATCACAATATTTTGTTGTAGCAATGGGGAACAAAGACCACAGACTCCCTTGTATGTCCCAAGAAGATCCGTTTATTTGCAGAAATTGCCCCCTCTTTATACCCTTAATGCCAGCAGAAACCTAACTGAAACCTAACAGAACTTAACAGTACAAGGGCACCCATTGGCTGGCACAGCTGCAGTGCTGCTGTCCATGTATCCTCTCATCCAATCAGATCCCTGCTCACATGCTGTCCACGGGGTCCTCCAGCCAATCACAATCACACTGCCAACTGTCACTCAACTGCCTCTCACCCTTCAACCGCCTGCCAACTGTCCGGCCTGCAGCTGTGCCTTTCCCACAGGGCCTGCTGGGGAGCACAAGCCTCAAATATAACCCCATATCCCACAATTTTGTGAAGCTTTTTTCAATGTCTGGCATAAAGGTAATTTAAAATTATAGATATTCCAGCTCAGGAGTAAATAAAGAGGTTTAAAAATTCGTTGCTTCTGTTTATATGTTGTGTCTAAGATTAATTTCCAAATTAATCTTTCAAAGGAGTGGTTTAGGTATTCTAGTATTTCTTCCACTGTATTTAATTCAATATGTGGAACATAGAAAGTTCATTGTTACATAACAGTGACTTTTGTAACTTTCACAAGTATCAACAGTTTAACAATTTAAAAATTATTCTCAAAAATGAAACTACAATGTACCAAAATCAGCATATATATCTAATATACTAATTTTAAACCAAAATCAAAATTGTATTTTAAACAAGGTGGTATTTTTGAATAGTTAACAGAAAAATACTGCAACATACAATATGAAAATAAATGTCAGTGAATGTGATACTGTCAGTAGTGTAACAGTTGTCTGAAGTGAAATGTATGTAGAAACATTAAAGTATATAAATTATACCTCTAAAGTAATAACAATCGAAAATGAATACTTGATAATTGCATTCCTTTTTTACTGAGCATGAAACATACGGAACAGAATGTGGCAAAAATCTCCACACAGATAATCGATATGACTTTGTTTTTTCTGTCTGTTTCTCAATCCACTTATAATCTGATTGTTTTTCCCTATGTACCTGGAAAGTGGTCAAAAGCCAAGGAAAATGAATATGCTTCATTGTTCCACTTTTAGGCACTCATGCAAAACCTCCAATTTTGAATCAAGGTGTCATTTATTTCTTGACTTTCTCAAAGATTTTTTTCACTCATTTTGGGTCAGATTGTAACATGGATTTTAAATTAGAATTTCCCACTGACTCTACTAGGAGTTTCTCCTAAAAAATAAATTGCCTGTTCGGGATCACTGTGAGATTCCTACAGAAGAAAGAATCTGATGTCTCATAAAAATAGGATACTGATAATGTCGTAGCAGTGTGAAAGTTGGAAAATGAAAGAATTGATACCAAATGATACACAGAAATAGAAGCCAAGCTAAAGGCGGTATTTTGGCTGTTGTGTCTTCTTTAGACCATAAGTGAAAAATTGATATTTTTATATTTCTTCAGCCAGAGAAAGGCCTCAAAGATAGAGCATTGCCCTAATCTAGTTCAGTACTTTATCATATGTTTTAAAAAGTAGAAGAATGTTGTTGGGGAAAAAGTAATAGAACAGATCAGAAGATAACTGCCATTATTTTTTGTAAGTATACAGACTCTGAGAACTAGAGTTGCTCTAAGTTCAGTATTCTGCCCAGGGACACTGCTGGTGAATAATTAAGACTGCTACCGGCTTAACTAAGCCCAATTCTATATCTAAACATTCCTCTAAAAATCACTGTCTAAACATTTCACTAGTGATAGTGTTTCATGCAGAGGACTTGTTTCAGCCGTCCTGACTTTCATGGTATGATATTTCGCATGCATGGAGTTTAATTGAGGTTAAAAGGCCAAATTCTAATCTTATCTGTACAAGGGGTACATCTTGAGTAAAGCTATTAAGGTCAGAGGAGTTACTTTAGATTTACAGCACTGTAAGTAAAAGCTTATAGGGTATATTCACATAAGATTTTTTTTATGTAAAAGATTTTTTTATGTAAAAGTTACATGCTTGGGCACCTAGGTTTTCTCTTAAAGATAAAAAATTTGGCTTTTATGTCCCATAGTATATGGCTGTCTAATTTACATATTCCTATAAGTTACTGGTTTATAATTCATATGTAAATGCAAACACTTTAAAATAATCTGTCTTTGAATCTGAGGAGATACTGTGTGGAGGGGAATAAAAGTACTAACTTTTTTTCCCAGGTCAAGAATGGCAGTCTATTTCTTCTCATGGAGGTCTTATATAGACTCACTCCTGTAGTATATTTTCTAGCATCCTTTGCTAAATATGGTTCTGCCTTTGACAGATGTGGCCTTAGGCGTGCAGAGGCTGTGACATTCATAGGCATAAAGCATGAAAGCCTAAAAGCAGAGAATGCATCTTTCCGATTCCCTCAAAATAAAGTGAGGGAATCACACTGACTTTTTAAGGGTATATGCAGCCTCCAGAAGAACCCAAAACATTATTTTTTTAGAGTTATAGTAATGGCCAAAAAAAATACTTGGCACACTTAGCATGTGATCTATTCACTATATCAAACAAACCTTAACTAATGCATCAATAAGATAGGTGATTTGACATGATGTTTTTCCACTTAATATAGCTATGTCTTTGGGTAAAAAAAATAATGTATATATACAGTATATGCCATTGAACAAAATTGTGCGAGAGAACAAAACACAGCTATGAGTGTTTCCATGACAAAAAATATACAGAGTGTGGTATGGAAGGCAAGATAAGGAAGGACACAGTGGCTTAGGACTATTCTATTTCCTCCTAGACCTAATTTGTTTCAGTTAGGTTGACTGGAAATCCTTTTGTTGCTGTGCTAAAAGGAGCCAATTTTTTTAACTGAGCATAATGTTTTACAGAATAAAAAGGACTAAACAAAAAACCCCACCAACACTCCTGGAGGAAGAATGGAAGTGACCACTTTGAAAGCATGAGTCAAAATATTTTGATAGATAAAGAACTCCACAGAAAAATAAGAAGTGAGATTTAAAATCCGCAAATATAACTGTATTATAAATTCTGAGATAACCAAAAATCTCTCATAGGGGAGAGTGTCACTGGCATGGGCATGAGGCTTACATTGCAAACACGAGGGAAGCACCCAGAAAATGCTCTGGTAGGTAAAAGTGGAAACTAACCCAATTGGCAATGAACCAGGGTTACAGAATGATAATATAAATATAGCTGAGATTCAGAGCTGTTTTTCAAGACAGTTATTAGGATTCCTGGTTTTGGACTGAATAATCTTGAACAAAAGAATTTGAGGAAAACACTGTATATGTATTGAATATGAATACACTGGGGACTAAAATGAGTGGTGTTTGCTGAAATGCATATGGCCACCTTAACAAGTTTCTTAAACAAGAATTAAGCTATGTTTAAGTATTGTCAGCTATGAAAATATATTTTGCATTGATTTTTTACTATTTACTTATAAAATGTAGAGCGTCATTTTTCATAGAATCACTCTCAGTTAAACTTTGAGATGCTTTTGTATTTTTTCTGATATTAAAATTTTACTTATAGATACAGATTGTTTTGGAATGAACTGTAACTCATACCCCTCATAATTCAGTATTTCAACATAGTATTTCTTGTTTAATGCTTATATTTCCTTACATATAAAACCTGTCAATTCTGCCTATCCATTAATGTCTTAAAGTAACCTGCTAGCACACAAACTCTAAAGCAGTGTTATATTAATTTCTCTGGTATTGGGGTTTTAACTGCCCCTTTAAGTAACTCTGTTCAAATACCTGTGTATGGTTGCGAAAGTGAAATAGTCATAGGTGTCATATAAGAACTCCTGCCATAGAAAGCAAGGCAGACTGCATTTATTAAATGGGTTAAGTATCAAAACCTGAAAGGAATATTTTAAACCAGATGAGAAGAAGGGGTGTTTCTTAAGTTAAGGTACATAATTGATGTGTAGAAGTCACTTCCAAAAGTAATTACCAGGATGACACTCCAACAAAGTATTAGACATTCTGTGACAGCTCAAGTAGCCACAGTTATGTTATATGAGAAGTCAACTGCATACAGATAAACAATAAACAGGTCAAGTAACAAAACTTTTCCTCTGGATGGGTAACTTCATCATGGGCCATTTCTATTTGTAAATTAATTTTCTTCAGCTTAGATAATGCTGGCCAGCCAGAGAGTCAGGACAATCCAATACAGTATATCAATTCCAATTCTTTTTTTCTACTGGATACCTAATTCCCACAGAATTAATGGAAATTATATGTGGGACAACAGTGATTAAAAATTCATTAGGATTGTGATTAAAGGTTTTGTACCACAAAAAAGCCAAACAAAAAAAAAAATCCTTAGAGAAACTTTCTTATAGAAAAGTGTTCTTATATAGAACATAAACCAGGGTGGCTCTTCAGTTCTAGAAACTGAAGATATCTTAAGTTTGATGATTTTATAGGACAGCAATAATTGTATAATATTAGGGCTGCCATGTCTTAAACCTCAGAAAATATGATTGAAAAAAGGTTTCCTTAAAGTACTTTCAAGGTATTCTTTCCTTAATATGGCTATTTATTAGATCAAATATTCCACTGGAATTTAAGAACGAAGATTTCTTTTTATCTGTAAGAGTATTGTAAAGGCATAAAGCCCCTTCTTCCATAAAATCTCATGTAAACTCTGCATTTGTAGTCCTTTTCTGCAAAATTTAATCCACTCTTTTTGAGAGAGACTCCTACAAGTCTTCTGCATGTATTTTCTTTCACTATTCTGGTTTCTTTTCTGTCTGATTTTAATATAGCTTTTTTCTTTATGTCTTCCAGTTTGTATTTTTTTTTCTCTTCCCAAGTCTCAGTGAAGCTCTTCTGCCTCTTTCTTCCATACACCCTTTGACTTTCCTACCCTTATCATTCAAGTATGGTGGATGATCTTTCACTTAAGTCACTGTAAATATCTCTGTGTCTAGATTGCTTGTACTGTGAGGTTATACGGTTATCTGTCACACCAGCCAACTATTGCAAATTGGTTTAGTACCTTAAATAAACAAACTGGCATAAATAAGAGAAAATCCTGCTCTTTTTTAATGTGAATGGGAAAACCTGTATTTTGCCTGAATCATCATTTAGAGACTTTTACCTATTGTTACAAGGATCACAGGACCAAAATTAGAGTGCATTTTATGTATGCTTAACCACCATAGAAGCAGTAAAAGGCAAGGGAAATTTACAACGCTGCATAGTATAAAACATCTCAAGATCATCTCAATATGTGCATATGCATACTGAAACTACAGAATATGGAGATTTTAAAGATGGACTAAATCATTTTGGCTCTATTCAGTCCAGTTTCAATAAAAAGATACGTATACTCAAGTTTTATTAATCAAGTCTGCTTATGTACATATGTACACATACACATTAATAGGACATTATTGCTATCTCCGCACTGGTTTTAGGATGTTAATCTTTCTTAAGATTAAGTCAAATTAAGTCTTTCTTAATTAGACTTAAATTATGAAGTCATGTCTCAGAATAAACTGGCCTCATTTTAAGACCCAGGAAGCATCATTCTTGTTACTATATGTTTCCCATTCATTAAGAAGTAAACTTTTTTTTTTTTTTTTTTAATTTGGGTCATCTGCATTATATGCTAAATAAAAATAAAATGAAAATGAATGAAAGTGTCTGCAGAGGATCTCAGACCTCTGACACAACACACAGATAAATACAAAGTGTCCATAACCAGAAGACATAATCATTAGATGAACTAAATAATTTTCTAGCAGTCCCAAGGTCCTGCTTAGGCTTGGTGTCACACCAATGCTTTGCTGAGATGCTAAAATATTTTATTTTCTACTTTTTTCCCCTTCCACAGTATAGAAAAAAAAAAAGTGAAATAAAAAGTCCTTAAAATTTAAAAGAAAAATAATTTTAAAAGATCTGTTAACCTTGTATTACCTGCACTCATACTACCCTTTCTTGACCAAAACACCTAATTCCATTTTGTTTAGAATGTTGAGAAAGAGTGTTTTGTCAGTGTCAAAAGACTCAAGAAGTGTTTCTCAAACGCATTTATCCACAAAGGCCAAATCAGCCTCAGTATCAGCCAAAAACCTTTTAGGTTGCTATGTAATTTTTCTCTAAGGCAAGATGTTCCTCTGAAGCATTATCACTCACATGATGAGAGATGGAGAGAGACAAAAAATGTTACAATAGAATATATAATTTACCATCTTTTAACTGCGCTGGCTCAGTTTTTGGCCTTTAGTTTTGCTATGTGCATAGGGATTAGGCATTTCTTCTTAAAAAAACATGCATTTTGTAGACTTAGTTATATATTTTGAAATAAAAACATCAGATTCCAACAATAAAGAAATGCAGAAACAGCCTGACAGCATGTTTCTGTAATAATTTTGCTCTACAGAGGCTATTATTATAGAGCTGTACTGGGTTCATGAACAATACCTTCAATGAAGATAACAGCAATAATAAAATCACTATGTTAGAAACAAACGTGTAGTCTGGCCCTCTGTTTTAAGTGATTCTATCTCCAACTCCTACAGCACTATGTAGTACATAAACATATGACCCATGAGGGGAAAAAAATAATGCAGGCAAAAACAAATACAGCAAATCAGGTGGGTGTTGAAATGTTACCTGCAAACTTCTACGTAAGAGAAGGTGTTGAAAATGGAATGCAGTGACTATGGAAAAGATCTAAACTTGTCCCATTAAATACAGATTTTCAGATGCAGTTTTCAGATGCATACAAAGAGCAGTGTTACACTGGGAAGGCAGCTGCACCCACTTTCAGGGAAGACCCCTGGAAATTTCTTCATGGTATTTTTCAAAATATATATGTAAGCAACATTACAAAAGGGCAGAGCAGGATGAATAGCACATATGATGTGCCATTGTGAAGGTTTCTGGCTGTAACAGCAATCAGGCTCCTGCACTCTTTGCAGTTTTTAGCCCTCGGTATTAATCATAACACTTCTCCGCTCGTACTCTTGTCACTTTATAAGCAGGCATGGGACCAAATGAGTTTTACTTGACTTTTCTTACAATATTCTCAGGTAGAGTATTATCAAAATAAAAACCTGACACTGAAGAACAGGGTGATAATGGTTCTGTGTAACCACTTCTTTGCTCCTACTATACTGTAGGGTTTTAATTTTGGAAGATGGAGAGAAGAGTGCAACCTTCTTTTCACAGATCAGAACAGTGGCAGTAATGAAATGCAGCAAAGCAGTGTTGCTTTTTGCACTTTTTACTTTTCTGTTCCAGGATTCTGGTTACAAACTTGCAGATCCAGGGATGACATTAATTTAGTTACTGGACTTTATGCCAAGACTTCTTTGTTGCTTCGTGTTGTATCACAGGATTGACTATTTTAATTGGGTTTTATTAGCACAAAAATACTTTTAAAATATTTTTCATAGTATTCTGTAAGAAAATAATCATCAAAATTACACAGAAAGTACTCAAGATGAAAAAATTATTCAATGATGAATAGGTAAGGTTTTATTAGGGCTTTTTTTTCAGAGTAATTTTCCGTAAAACAGTACTATGTGCAGATAAAGTTAGTGCAGTGGATTATTCTCAGGCATTTGACTGTACTTTCATGTGAATGCTTTATATTCTAATTCAATACTTGTGTTGCATAGCGTGCAGTATTACCTTGCTTTCTTGTTATGTTACCTGTATTATTTCATGAAATTTCATGCTTCTTATTTCATGAAACTAGGAGTTTTCAAAACAGATGGATAGTTTGTTCTGAACTAGGACATCTGCATTAACACATATTTGCAAAAGTACCAATATTAGAATTTTTGGTACTTCCACTTCTGTCAAGGTAGCAAAGACTTACCTACCTGCATTTTCACAGGTCATACAAACATTGATGGAATAAGGTTTTTTCCTAAAATAGTGTTTGTAATTTCTTAATGCTGCTCTATTGCTTTGGCTCTGTTCAGTCCCACAGAAATGAAGCAAGGTGAAGACCTAATAGGTTACCTAATGCTTTTATATGCCACTGAAGGATTGTTCCTTAGAGTGTTTTCAACGGTATAATAGAATTCACTTTATTCATCTTACATTTGGTTTTTCTTCATTTCACTTAATTCAGATACTTCTATTTAATGAAAATAATCTGACAAACAGACTGTATAATTTTCCCAGATACATTCCCAAACACTTGGGACCTAATTCTGCAGTCATTACGAATGTACAATGATGAAAATTTAGTCTCCAAATACAATTCTGCAAGATGCTGGGCACACCCTGTGAAGTTTTGCATGTCTCTCAAATTCATCACCTTGTGGTTGAATTCAAGGCTCTTTTGCCTTTGTACTAAGACTTCCTGATAACATTGTCCTACCTTATTTGACCTAGACATTTGACCTTCTTCTGCCCTCTCTTTTTTACTAATGATGTTACCCGTGGTGCCCTGGCCTCCTACTCCCCTCCTCATTTGTGTAGTTTTGTCTCCTCCTCTCTATTCACATCCTCAGCAAACTGAATTAGGAAACATCCACCTTCTTAGCAGGACCCCTGTCTGAATTACAGGTTTTGACATCAAAATTAAAGCAAGGTGTGTGTGATATTTTTGAATGTTTGTTAGTATATTTATTTTGCAAGTTATACATATTGAAATAATCAACCATAAGCTGCTTTTGCTAAGTAACTGAGGTTATTTAATTTTTGCCATGATGTCAGCATCACTGCTCTGATTCTGTTGTCAAACTTGTGATGAGATTGTAGTAAAAGTAAACTTCTCTGGGAAAAACAGATGTTTGCTTTGGAAGTACAATGCCTAAGAAGGATTTAAGAAAGAGTTCAAAAAAGTTTAAGAAGGTTAAAAATGCTTAAAAATTTAAAATCTTTAATGTAAAAAATTTAATGCTTAAAAAATTAAATTTTTCAAGAAATTTTAATGCCTAAAAAAGGTAAAAAGTCAAAGAGGAATTATGCATTCTTAGTAGTAGAACAGTAATAGTAGTAGTAATTTGATCCTGAAATTCCAGTAGAGAAAAAATTCTTCAATTTTTCATAGGCTTCATACTTCAACATCAAATGTACCCTGGGCTTCAAGTAAATTAGAAATAGAAACAAATTAGGTGAAGACTTAATTTTTGGGCAGAATTCAAACTTTATTTTGAATGGAGGAAGCAGTATTCCCCTATATTTGCAAATCCTTCTCAGTTGTAAAAATATGTGCAAAAAGTGATTTAGGATGCTGAAATGACAGAAGTATTTTCAATCAGTGTGGGCAAGGCTTTGAACTGTATCTTCAAATTAACAGTCATTTGCTCAAGTGTTATGGATGTCTTTTTTAAGCTCTGTCAAAGCTGTTGGTTGGATAAGTGTATATCTATAGCTCTCTGTTGAAAGTATCCTCAGAGTTCCTAGGCTGATGTGCATATTGAATCTGAATGTAGTCACACGTGCTGTAAAGGATTATTTATGGAAGGTAAGGCAGAAAAACTATTAATGGTACATTGAGTGGTACTGGGTTGAATGTGAAAATTCAGTCAAGAGCCATTTCAATTTGATTTATAAGAAAAAAGAAAAGCCCAACTTTTTCCCATGTTCTTTCTGATCGTGCATGGAAACAAATCTGGGAAGAGCATCTTCTCTTAGTTTTAGCCTAGTCCTGTTGCTATCTTATTATCTTCTGCTACTCCTTTGGGAACAAGAAGACATTTATTTGTTTCACTGATATCTAAATTTTCTTCTGCTATTTACCTCAGGCCTATCTTGTATTTCTATGGACAGAAGCCCAAACATCCTTGTGGCTCCCGCAACATGTGAGCAACCTCTTATCATCACTTAAGAGTTTGGCACAGGAGTCCTCTGTTCTTAGAGGAGTCCTCTGTTCTTATTTATTCTACAGTTGTTCTTTGTGCACCAGAATTCTGTGTCCTTAGACTATGAAATAAATGTGAAAAAATATACAATTATGTAATTTATTTGAAATGAAACGAAGTATCCTTTAAAATATTTAATGATTTAAAAAACCTTTTGATTTGACATTTTTGCCAAATCTGTTCACTCATAAACCAGCCTCCAACAAAATTATGATTACTTGAAAGTGAGCTTGGTAAAATCATGCAACTTAATGCATTTATTACTTACCTTTCTCTTTTGTTTGAGCTACAGAAAATTTATATAAAATCTTTCCTCTATGAACTTAGTTTTAGGTGCAATGATATCCTTCTGTATGGAACAGAGAAACTCTCTTGCTGTCATTCTTAGCTACCTTAATTTATTTCTACAAACTCTTAATTGAGAAGGTGAATTTTTATTCCTTCATTTATTGACACTATTTATTTGAAAAGTGAGAATCATAGCCACAAAGAGAAAATTCTTGTGCACACTTGCTCTCACACATCTACCAATTGCCAGATAACAATCATATATTCTGATTTTCTTCATATGCATTCTTGGTTGTGTTTCTCCACCTCCTGATCCTACTACTCAGCTACATCCAATCACTGTTTTCTTGTGGGAAATAGGTCTATCCAGAATTCAGACCCTTCACACAGGATTTCATTGTTCAACACTGAAAATCTGCTCTGCTCCAGACTGTTGCATTCTGCCCCAGAAAGAGCCAGTCTTTCACTTTATCTTGATTAAACATTGATTGGTTTTTTGTTTGAGTCCAGAGAACAGATCAGAATAGGGGCTGATTTGTCAGCTGAGGAATCCTGTGAACAATTGCAAAGTTTATGCCTACATTTGCAGTGGACCCTGTGCTGGGAAAATTTGACTTAGAATGTATTTCAATGTAATTCAAATTTGAATTCTAAGCTTAGAATTCATGAAGTACCAGATGAATAGGAAAAACTCTGAGTATTATGTGTATTCTTATGTGATGGTGACTTTCATGCAATTATTATGTTTGGAGTTTTTTACCGAGTGCTAGGACCTGGATTTTGTTCTGAACAAAGACATTTGTTCTGAACAATTTCTGGTGAAGTTGCACAACTTACTGCTTATCTGAATGTTTAATTTAATGCCCACTTATGCAGAAGTATGCCAGCTGCTGATGCATAAAAACTACCACTGGTATCATCTATCTCTTATCTTAGTCACTGACATGGCCCAGCTTTACTTAGTTTGTTAAATAAGAGCACTCTGCTTGACTGCAGATAAGTATACAACCTTGTATCAGTGAACAGCGCTTTTCCCAGCCTAATGCGTGCAACTTTTTATTCTGGTTTCCTTGGAACAATCTCTGCTTTTACAGGTTCTTCTGAGTATACTACAAACTTTTCCCACAGAGCGATTTGTTTTTTGTTATTTGCAGCTTTGCAATATTTTGCTACTGATGCCATGCAGTAGCAAACACACAACTGATGAGAATTTTGGTATCTTTCATTCTACACAGAAGAGATACAGTACTTCTCAAGCCTGGGATTTAATGATGTTCTGTGGGAAACCAAAGATAGCAGAGCTTGGGTTTGGGATCTTTTTCGCCCTGCCAAATCGCATGGAAAATCTTACTTCAGATTTTTTGTCCAATGTCATCCATTTTTCCAGAAATGATAAGCACTTATTCTTGCTGCTGAAATAAATGGAAAAACACAGAGCTTGTAGAAAACAGATTTTCAAGTATTAATATATTAATGCTTGTGTTTTTCCTTATAGCAATTATCTATGCTTCATGTCATTTTGCTGTTTATATTACTGTAAAAATTATAGCCAAAAAAAAAGTAGGAGCAGGCCTCTTACTAGGAATGGAGACTTTATTTTCAGGGGTTTTTTTCCTTGCGTTTTCAGAGTAAGCAGGCAAGTGAAGCTGCAGAAAATGGCACAGCTGCTTGAGGGGATTATTTGCAAGAGTATTTGCAGTGCCATCTTGAAAAAAACATTTTTGAAAGTTGGAATGAAAAAGAGGGATGTTTTGACACAGAATCTGGGAGGAAGAACAAAAATATTCAAAATGAGTCAGCATTGATAACTCAATGAAATTGCTGGAAGGGGTTGTTTTGCTAGTGAAAGTCTAGTACTTTTGGGCCAGGAAGCCGTTTCCTCACACAGATGCTGCCCACAGCACGCTATGATAGTGGCGATGAAATAATTGCTGCATCACTAACATCTGTGAGCATCACCTGGAAATGGTGAGCTCAGGAGAGTGAATGGCATCACATCTGGGGAGAAGGAGGGGTGGTATCATTAATAAGCTTGTGAAGGGAGGTGGGTGGTGCTTCTGCACAAAAGGAGAGCAACTCAAAGATGCACCAAGCCGTGGAGTGCAAGGTGAACTGTTCTGAGCAGTAGCGGTGGATGAAGATGCGTGGTGAGTGATAGCAAGGTCTTCCAGGTAACACGGCTTACTGGGAACTGGGCTCTTGCAAGGTGGTAGAGATGCGAGCAGGAGAAGGGGCCCTCACCAAGGGCTTGAGGCTGCTGTCCGAGCAAGAACAAGCTCTGAAGGAGGCTCAGCAGCAGCAAGGTGCTGACATACATGCCTTTGCCCGGGGGATGGAAATATGAGTCATGTAACTCTCTCCTGAACCTGCTGGTAATGGAGTGACCATTGTTAAGCAGCCTGGAGAGAGCACTTTTAATATCTCCACTGAAATGGTAAAGTTGTTTCCTTTGTACTGGAAAATATGCCATTTATTTATTTTTTAATCAGTCTTAAAAATTACAAGCTAGAATTTCCAATAGTTGCAGCTCTAGCTTAGTTATAATTTCTATCTTGCCAGGATCTGTAACGTGGCACTTGCAGCTAAAATTGTTAATGAAAGCCTTTTTGTGTGACCTTAACCAAGTTCTAAAAATTGTTTAGTCAAGGAGTCATATTTAGTCAAGGAGTTTATAGACACTTAGTTTATAAAGCCCATCAATTTGTGGGAAAATACTGACCTGACCATACTGTGTTTTCAGAATTTTGAAGTTGTAACAAGAATTTGACTTTTCAAGGAATTGGTTTTCATACTCTATGGAAAAATCATTTGAAACTTAAATTTCTTCACTCAGTTCATAGCAGGAGAATCACATATGCATGTTACAAAATGTTAGCAATCCTTAAATGCTGTCAGTAAGTGAAATAAGTCTTTTTGTGTGTCTCCTTTACATGAGAGAGAAATTGTAGTGTTTTGGAATCCAGCATATACCAAATTAATGTGCATATATATATGAACAGGTATACATATAAACACTACACTATGTATATAAACATATAAAAGGGTAGATTTGACACTTCTTAACCATATGTATCTGTTGACCTACTGAATGGACCAAATTTTCTTCTCTTTCTTTCCCGTGCTACCTCCTCCACCCTACCTTTTCGGTTTTAGCAGAGAGAATGTACCAAAGTTACCCCTGTTGTCTTAGCTGTATGGCTTAATTCATCAGACTAAAGACTAGGAATAGGATCACATGAATTAGTGAAAAAAATAAAAGGAAGAAACTCAAAAAAGCAATAACATTGAAACAAAATTCAATTTTGTTCCTTCTTGTGCATCAAAAATATGTCACTTTTAGTTTTGCAAATGGTTATGTATGCCAGAATCCCATATAGGGTCTTCAGATGGCTCACATGCATAATATTAAATGCAGATATTGCAGCATTGAGATCTTGTTTGTTAAATTCCTCGTAGAAGGTCTTTTATTCACATAGAAAATGTGCTTCACTACAGACAGCCCTTACTCAAGTGTAACCCTATTGCAGCTCAGGCTGAAGAAGCAGTTACTCCAATGAGATACTAACATATTTTCAGCAGTAGGATACTGGAGCATGTTTGTGAGGACTGCAGTCAGAAAGTGCTCTCTGTAGAACAACACACTGGTAGAAATTATCTAAGGATAAAACACAACAAAGTAAAAGAATACTACATTAGTGATTTAACCTGTATTTCTTTTTTTCAACAAGTGGGCTAGTTTGAGATAATTCTGTTGAACGGTCCTTTTTTTCCCAGCATAAGCCTTTTGATACTATTTGAAATTACATTACTAGGAAATGAAGTAAAATGGAATGAACAGGTTTTTTGTGAGTTTGTTTAATGGGTTGCTATGAAAGCAGAGTTGAACTGCTTTGTGTTTTAATTTCTTTCAAAGGTCCCTGTCCTAGAAACACCTTGTTTCCAACAGTGGTAGGTTTCTGTGTTCCCATACTGAATCCAGGGGAGTTTTGCACAGATTCACTTTCCTGCCACTGTGCTAATGTTTGCTGACTCAGGGCCGAATGAACATGCTTAACTCCACATACATTAGTCATACCAATGAACTCAAATGGGGGAGGAGACCTTATGAAACAGCTACATCAGGGATGTACAATACATTAAGTCTGTTCTGCAAACACGTCTTGCATTGCAGCCTGACACAACCTGAAAGACAGCTAATGGGTAAGAATCTTTAATTTAATATGAAGGGAAATTAATATGGTGAAGGACTAGCAGCTCCTAACTATGTAATGCAGCCTTTGGATGTGATTCACTTTTTAAGGAAAAAAGAAAAAAAGCCAGCAACTAGTATGTTTCTAACATGATTAGCAAAGCACTTCCGAGAAATGTTTTCTACAAAAATGTGCTGTTGTATTTTATGTCGTTACATACTTCTAAAATGCAGAACGAATTCATTTCAGAGAATGACAGTATCTGGAGGACACAGACAGTGAATGTCCTTCCCTAGATTATGTTTACTTATCTTTGAAATTTGAAAAAAGGTGTTTTACGTAGCTTCATTGAATATGTTGAGGTTAGGAATGGCACTGCCTTGAAGTTATCAAATGATGTCTTTCCATCTCTCTTTTCTTTAGACAGTCTGAACTTTGCTATCACTTCAGAACGGCAACTTGTGCTAACAGGAATAAAATAACCCTTCTATCAGAAGTGTATTTTTACCCAGATACGCAAAGCACACAATTATTATGTTAAGACAATATTTGTATGTAATATTAATGTTCTGATAATTTTACCTAATGAATGCTGGAAAATACGTGCTCTCTCTCTTAGATTAATGCACACTCTAAAATTAATATTTCTTAACCCTAAATTTCCATGTATATTTACATCTCTGTAGTATGCTTTCCAACGCTCAACACTCGACCACAGCATGCAGGTAACATTTCAGTAGCCTGCTTCCTTCTTTTTTTTACCTGATGTGCTTTGGAGTAAGTCTTGACGCAATTCTGCTTTATGTGTGTGGGATGCACACAGTTGAATGTGGAAAGGAATTTTGGTGCCGTCAGATGGACTTGCTCTTGGAAGTTGTGTTCCTACACTCCTGAATCAAAGTCTCCATCTCTTTTTCCCAGTTCTGCAGGGGCTGCTTGCAAGATTGCTGATATATTTGGCCTAGTGCTAAAGAGAGATAAGTCTTGTGTAGATATTTAGCTGAACTCTCGCTAAGTATCTAAATACTGTGCCAGTGGCATGATCTGCTCTGTCCTGGCTGGCAGAAGGTGCAAGTCAGCCCTCAAGCTATATATGATGCTTTCTCATGAGGAAGCAATGAGACAGATATTGCTCTGAAACAGTCTGCAACCTATCACCTGGGCCATGGAAATAATAAAAGAAAGCCAAGCTCAAGCTGGATTTGAGACAAAATGGGACAGCTTCAGTGCAGTCCAGATTGCTGGTATTTGTGCACTTGAAAAAAGAGTTTATTCGGTCTTTTTGGTTAGATACAAAT
>VWZT01004503.1:250822-261426 GCA_013397055.1 Pachycephala philippinensis | reverse complement strand
CTGCGAAGCTCAGGGCAACACTCATACATCTGAGAAGGAAACATTTGGTCATGAGAGCTTCCAGCCTCCAGGAACAGGCCAACCAGCTGCTAGTACAGCAGCAATGTGGTTTTCCTGTCCCGCTGTGTCCCTGCCAGCTCCCCCGTGCCCACAGCCCTGCCCAGGGCTGGCTGCACCCCACAGTTCCCCCAGCAGGGACTCTGCCCTGCCTGCTGAGGCTGCAGCAGCTCCGGACCCATGGCAGCCAGGCACAGCTCTCCCAGACACTGCTGCCACAGCACTGTGGGGAACCACAGAGGCTCCAACCCCTTCACCACAACCTGAGTAAATACACTCCGAGTGTCAGCCCGTGCAGACATCCCATCAGCCATGGTCACTGGCCTGGCTGGCTCAGGACTGACCTGGACATGCCAGGACATCTGCTTCTTCTCCACTGAAAGAAAAGGGGCAAAGGTGAAATTTAATCTCTGACATTTGCAAAAAGTCAACTTTGTCAATAGTATTTTGTAGAACAAGAAAAACCAATTTATGTTATGTGAGTCTTCTTAAGAATTTTAACATTCATCATACACAAGGACCAGCTGTCTGAGAGCCTTTTTTCTTTTTTTTTTTTATTATTAATAGAGAGGAATTACTCTACCAATACAATCCATTCTTCTAACTCCAATGGATACATGGCTCTGCAGCTGCTGTTTCCTGATTGCATTTAGTGGATGCTATCAAAACAAAACTCCTATTTTCCCATTTATTTAGATTTTTAGTAACAGAAGGGGTACACTTTAGCTGGCCAAAGGACTTGATTATATGTGCTACTTGAAAATCCATTTTAATGTGCTTTGTTTTCTAGGAAGTGTGCATTATCTATATCTGTACCTGCACATATTCCTGTCTACATATAAGAATGATAAAATGTCATTGGAGATTATGGTTAGATAACATTTTCCCAACACATATTGGAAACAAGAGCACACTGCCAGCCACTGTTGGATACGAAGCCACAAGAGCATCTGCTGCAGATCAGTCCAGATGAGGCCTAGTAAAGAAGCAAGGGGGGAAATATCCTTGTGTTTAGAATTTTATTTTTTTTTAATGTTCAAGACTGGGAAAATGTTAAATGGATGGTTCAGTTGTTTCTTATCCCTTTTATAGAAGTTACTCTTTTGGGAATTGCTTAATGTCTGATTTCACTTGCTACTGCTCCTGTCTGCTTCATATGTATTCCTTGCTGATACTGGGACCAAGCTACACTGGCTGCTGAAGTAAAATGGAAGGTAGAAAAGTTGTTTTATTTTTATTTAACATTTCAGGGGAAAGAAAGGGACATTTTGGAAATTTCAAAATAGAATGCTAATGATTGCTTCATAAATAAAAAGAAAATACACATTCTCCCACTACTGATTGACTTAAAAAAAGATGACAGATTTATATGGCACAGGACTAAAGAAGTTCAATAGCTGTCTTGATTTAATTCTCTATTGCCAAATTACAATTTGTTGTGCTTTGATCAGTGTAAAGAGTAGGGAGCACAGTTATTGACTTCATCCAGGCAAATAGATATAAATATAAAATCTGCAGTGTACAGACTAATCTTTGTGCAACTCAGAAACTAGAGGAAGGCCTTAATCAAGTCCTAGCATGATTCTGTTTGCCATACAGAGGGAGTAGAATTTGATCTGGAAAGAGTAATTACTAAATAAACATTTAATTTATATATTAATAACAATCTACAATGTAGGAGCTAAAAATGGTTAATATTCTGAAAGAGAGGAAGGTATAGAAAATAAACAGCAAATAGGAAGGAAGATAACAGTAAACTGAAAAAAAATTAAGTCAGAAGGAATATTTCAAGATGAAACAATGACTGCTTTCTTATCCTTTTATACTATTTGGTTATATCACATGGTATAAATAAGATTACATATTACAATCATGCAAAAATTTGTGGACAGAAATAGGGCAAGAGCTACAGTAACTTCTGTAGAACTACATAATTGTGTTCTGACTGTAGATTTAGTTAACTTTTTCCTAAGTTTATCTACTAAGATTAGTCATAAATATTTTTAAAGTATTTAAAACATTTAAAAAGCTATTTTAATATCTATTGTTCCAGCAGTATCTAATCTGTACCATTTGTACTCTATTAAATGACGTATTATAGGGTTTTAGAAGATAATAATCTGCAAAATGCAATAGTCGGTGTCCAGGAAGAAACTATTCAAGTATATCACTACAGAAAACAAAGAACAACGGGTTACTGGGAACTGGATGTTAGAAAAATTCTTTAAGGAGAGAAGCTATTACCCACTGGCATGTAATAAACTCCTTAGCAGATAATGGCTTGCGGAGAAAAGGTCTCAGAATTATAATACTGTGATAAAAATAAGTTATGATTCTTCAAAATAAAATAACTGCTTTCACTTTAAAGACTATCTGGAAAGGAAGTATCTTGAGAGAAAAAAATGCACAGTGACTGTTTCCAACCACCCATTTATGAAAATAATAACTTTATTTCTCAGTCTGTTGAAGCTATATACAAAAGTCTATTGGATAAAAAAATCTTAGTTGAGAAAAGGAAATAATCACCAGCTAGACCTGGGGAGAGGTGTTACAGCTTAAAACTCAGAGCAAAGGCTTTGTGCATTAACTGAATCCTGAGGGCAGAGATGGATTATTAAATTAGAGTAATCTGGGGCGGGTAAGTATATATACACTTTGTATTTGTGCTATGAAATATAATGTGACTTAGGGAAGATGCCTGTGATTTAAATTTGGAAGAAAAAGTACTGTTCTGGTTACAAAGGAGAAAAGGAGAGAGGGGAGATGCAGAAAACATGTGTGTGTGTGTATTTGTGTGTTTGCACACGTGTTCACGCACATAGAATGACAGAATGGGACAGGTTTGGACGGGCCACAGCAGTTCACACCTGATCCAACCTCCCTGCTCAAGCAGAGTCATCCTGGAGCACATGGCACAGGGGTGCATCCACTTGGTTCTTGAGTATCTCAAGTGAGGGAGACTCCCCAGCCTCTCTGGGCAACCTGTTCCAGCGCTCGCTCACCTGCACAGTAAAAAAGTTCTTCTTCACATTCAGGTGGAACTTCCTGGGCATCAGTTCCTGCCCATTGCCTCTTGTCCTATTGCTCAGCACCACTGAGCAGAGCCTGGCTCCATCCTCTGACCTTCCCTTCAGATACTGACAGACATTGATGAGGTGCCCTCTCAGTTGTCTCTTTTCATGGCTGAACAGGCCCAGCTCCCTCAGCCTTTCCTCATAAGAGAGATGCTCCTGTCCCTTAATCGCCTTTGTCACCCTCCACTGGACCCTCTCCAGGAGCTCCATGTGCCTCTTGCCCTGAGGAGCCCAGAACTGGACACAGCACTCCAGATGTGACCTCACCAGAGCTGAGCAGAGGGGCAGGATCACCTCCCTTGACCTCCTGGAATGCTCTCCTAATGCACCCCGGGTCACCATTGGCCTCTTGGCCACAAGGGCCCTGCTGGCTCACGGACAGCTTGCTGTCCACCAGGATCCCCACGTCCTTCTCCATAGAGCTGCTCTCCAGCAGCTCAGCCCCCAGCCTGTGCTGGTGCTTTCCTCCCCGGGTGCAGGACGCTGTTGCAGGACACTGCACTTGCCTTTGTTGAATTTAAAAATAATATGCTCTGCCCATCCTTCCCACCTGTCAAGACACACATGCACATGTTTATTTGAAAGCTGTTACACCTTTCCAAAGCAAGTGGGTCAACTATAATGAAGTGCAGTAAGCTTTTGCTTTTTGGTAAAGGAAGAGAAAAATTCCTGACGTCTTTCCATTTTCTTTTTCTTTCCATTATCGTTTGCTTAGATAATGAAGGTTTACTCTGATCAGAAATGTGTTGTAGGTTCAGAGGTGTCATCACTGTGAGAATAAAGACATAACTATAGATAAACTCTGGCTGGATGAAAATTACATAAAATGACAAGCCAGAGTGACAATTGGCTGAGGAAATCACAGATAGGTTGTACTGGATAAATACAGTGAGATGGAAACAATCAAGACAAGAACAATGACCCTCAAACCTGTTCTGGGGAATAAGGCAGCCTAGGAATTGGCAGCAAAGCATCTTGCAAAGATATTGCAAACTATGAGTCAAAGAGTTAAGGAAAAATATTTTCCTAATCACATCCAGAAAGAGATATTTAATTATATTAGAAAACAGTCAAAGCTGGCACTGAAATAGTCTCAACAATAATTATTTAGTAAATGATATGTATTTTATTATAGTTTTATGACAGTTAATACTGTTATATCTAAGTAGTCTGTCTCACATTTATTACTCAATATATATTCTGTGTAATTCCAAAGTACAGGTTGCCAACAATTTGGGTAATGAAAATGGTTTTCTGGTTTTGTACACTGGGCATGATTTCCTACATGTAACAGATAAAAGAATATAACATATGCATATATTTCTGCCCAATGCAAGAAATACATGCATCCATAGAACTATCCATCCACAAAAAAAGGCTACTAATCACAACCAAGTCAGACTAACTAAACTGAACTAAACTAATTTAGCTTTTATAGCTGTACACGCCACTAGGCTTGAAAGCCATATTTGTTTGTTTTACTTTATCTTGGGGCACATAAAATCATGGTATTTGGCAGCATGGAAAAAGGGACATTAAATCAGCTTTTATGCTGTTGTTAAGAAACCCATAGAGGATGGGATTCAAGCAGCAGGACATCATACCCAATAAATGGCATATGCAATATACTAATTTAAAATGCCTGTTGGAAATGAGAGTGGCATTAAAATCTGTCACAATGTGGAAAAGGTGAAGAGGCATCCAACTGAAGCCAAAAACTAGGATTAGGACTGTCAGTCTGCAAAAAACCCTCCTTGATCTTGTCTTAATTCTGACGATGGACTGGGATACTGTAATCATGTTCTGGATCTCTGTATTTTCTTCTGGTTTCATTTCAAAGCAGATAGGGATCCCAGGAATAAATTTACTGGAGGAAAAGAGCTGGCTTTTTTCTGTGTCAGAGGTTTCTGGGAGATCTCTGGAATGAGTATCCGGAGGATGCCTTGAAATAGCTGGCATCACACTTGAAGTCTTTCTACTGTATCTTCGGTGGTGCCTTCTGCCAAAGGCACGGCTCCACCTGGAATATCTGGAGGGTTGCACCTGCGTGCCAGTGCTCTTAGAGGTGTGAAGAGTTAGGTTTATCATCTCCTTTTCTTCAAACTTGTTTCCCTTGTTTGACAGCCTAGCGCCTATGCTCCTGCAGACACTGGTGTGGCTGGCGGTCAGGCACGCCAGCGGCAGGATGTACTGCATGAACAGCAAGGCTATGGTGAAGGCAATCCTGTAGGAGTCAGAAGGCCATGACTCGATGCACAACAGCCTGTTCTCCAGTCCCTCTAAATTCAGAGTTTTGCTGAGGTCCACGGTTTTATGGAAAACTGGCAGAGGGGAGCAAATTGTGAAGCCAAAGGCCCAAATGATCGCTATTAAGAAATAGCCTTGTTTTGCTGTGAGATTGCTAGAGAGGGGATACTTTATCATACGGTACCTGACCGCAGCAATAGATATTAACATCAGAGTTGAAACTAGGACTGACGCACACTGGAGGAAGGGCATTACATGGCACATGACAGTGCCAAACATCCACTGGTCAAGCAGGACGGATGTCAGTGTGAAAGGTGAACAAAATAGCACAACCAAGATGTCAGAAAAGGCCAGGTTTCCAATCAGAATGTTTATTACTGTCTTCTGCTTGCACTTTAGTAGGGCTGTTAGTATAAGCAGATTTCCCACAAAGCCAGCCAGACTTATAAGTGTGTACAGCCCAATAAGAAAGTACTGCATGTCATCAACACTACTCTTATAGTCTTCCCAGGCAGAAAAATTCTTTGTTGTAGCAGAGGTGTTCTTGGTATGTGTCCTGTTGTTATGGTCTTTGAATCCTAAATCCATTTTACAGTCCTGCTTAGAACAAGAAAGGCATTAATTAGCATCTGAAGAAATGATGATAATGCTGTTAATCAGAATGTAAAAGTACATAAATTTATCTTGTATCACCTCAATGCAAATAAATTAGATGTTATTCTACTGTGAGGCAGATGATGCATAACTTCAGGTCAATGTGAATTAGCTAAGTAGGTTTTATCATTTGGTGTTCAGCATACCCAGGCCTCCTACCTAGATGCTCATGTGGGAGAATGGCAATCTAAAGGTCCCCATTATGATGCTGCCTTTTAGCTATGCTTTGCTACAGAACATATTGTCAGGCTTTCCATGAGGGAACAGTTAGTTACAAAAGCAATACACCTCGAGTCGGTGAGATTACTCATGTGAATAACAGCCCATTGAGAGGAGTAAGGAAATTACAGTCACCATCTGGGCAGATGCCTAATCATTATATCATCGCAAATTATAAAGAAGGCACCTAAAAATACATATGCTAACAACTGCAGTAGTATTTCTTACCTTGCTAGTACAGAACTAACAAAAAATAGGTGAGAGCTTTCAGAAAGGATCAGGAAATGCACTCTCAGTGATCCAAGCTGGAATTCCTAATGTGGTGTGTATAGAAAACATCTTCTACTAAGTGCTGAATGTAGTTTAACTGGTGCTCAAGCAGAAACTAAAACTACCTACGAAACACCTAAAGCAATTGGATGTAATACAGAGAGGACAGTGTTAACTGGAAGCAAACTCCACACAGCCATTTGAAAATTCAGTGAACTGCTACTTATTCAGCACAGAACCATCTAGTGTTAAACCTAGCTCAGCACCAAGTTATTCTGCCTACTGAATCTTCATATATTAGTCTTCACTTTAGAACAAACAGAAAGACATGAGAATTCAGTTCAAACCTCAATTTATCTTAAACACCTGCATGTACTAGAGTTTCAAAGTCAAAATTCCCCAGAGTGCCAATGTCCTGTACAAAATTTCTTGATGTTTAGAAATCTTACGGAAGAGAAAAAAAATATGTACAAACCCAAAGCGTACATAAATAGAGCAGAAGGCTAAATCTGCCACCTAAAATAGGCAGGCCTCTTCAAGACTATAGCAATCCTCAGTGAGCTGTACCATGCCGACACCTTCAAAGTACAATAATATTATTTGGTTCCCTCTACACATGCAGATGTGCTCCTTCCTTCATATCATGTGTGTTCCTACTGTTATGGTTTGAGCCAAAGGGAAGCTCAATCCATAAAACAACCTGAGAATATTCCCTAACTGTATTGTGATGGGACAGTCCTTCAAGTAAGAGTAGAAATTACATATATATATATGAAGATCTTGCAGATAATGTGTTGGAAGGAGGTGAAAAAAAGTCAGCCTTGCCAATTTCCTTCAATGTTAGAGTGCTTTTTAACACCTAAAATAGAATTAAGAACAGACTATATGAATTTAGATAACCTAAATATTATAATTCTGTGCATATGAGCAGAGAGACATTAATGCATATGATTTTTGTTCAATTTTTGCTAGTCTCTAATGAAATGGTGGAAAACCATATAATAGACAAACAATGCTGAGACTACCTTTGCCTCTAGACTAACTTTAAAGGAGCAGACTAGAGATTCTGTAAGTGATCTAATCTCTCTATTTCGATATTGATATTACCAGAAGTTTTCATTTTGGTGGGCTTCTCTTTATACAACTCTTAGCTGATGAAGTAAATAGATTTTTACTTCTTTTTTTTTTTCTGAGTTAATTTCTGAGTTGCTAGTAACCAGCTGAAAATGGTATGATCTGTGCACCACAGTGACATCCAAAATCTGCTGAAATTTCTTTCTATTCCCTAAATGTGGCTCTGCATAACTTTTGCAACTTTGCCCTGGATAAGGTAATATAATGCTAAGAATAGGACCAAGGAACAAAATTTTATGTGTTGTTATACTGTAACATGTTTAATCAATTAATGCTTACTGAGTTCTTCTTGAAGGTTTAAGTGAAAGATTGTTGCCAGGTTCTGTGGATTTCTACACCTCCACAAAAAGCTCTTGCGGTATGGATTTAGCAGAAGGGTTCATTGTGTTTTTAACAGAATTCTTTAAACTCAGAAAGCGAATATTCAGGTTTTCTGAAGTAGACATACTTTGTTGAGATGCATCAATTCTGAAGAAGTTTAGCAGGAGTGCCTCTGAAGTCCAGCATGGGCTTGCCAGCTCCATTCCTTCTGTGCTATGGCTGCCTTCTGCCTTGGGTGAGAGATAGATGCACTCTTCCCTACACGTGTCCTCATTTCTATGAGGAAGGAGCACTGGAAGAATTAACAGTATGATCTGTTCAGACGCTGGCTGGACACTCATGGCACCATAAGAGTCTGAGGTGCACAGAAACCCCTTCTGCACCATCTTCCTACAATCACAGTTTCAGAGTGTCAGAAAGACTGAGAAGGAAGGAGTAACAGTATATCTGGTGGTTTCAACAGAGAACTGCTGTGCTGACACAAGTTCCCTTTCCAAAATGCCCAAAGAGAATTTTATTTTCATTTTAGATGTTTAAAATGAAAGCAGACTTTCTCCCCTAATTTCAAAACATGCCAAGTGGATCTCTTGCTCTCTGAGCTTTCTCTCCTGCTCAAAAAGAAACCAGTTACTGTTAGTCTGAGAGCCAGTGGCAGTAAAGATGCAAACAGAAGTTTTCCTCCCATATCATTGATCTCCAGTTCTCAAACTCATCTTAGCATGCCACTGATTTCACAGGGCTGTGTGCACTTATTGACATTTATCTTCCCGCTTTGTTTTAACAGCTGCTTCTATTCTCTGAGAGTTGCTCACCCTCCCTCATGTTGGTTGGTCAACCCCAGTGCAGCACGTGGCCATAACTTTCAGGGAAATGGAAATTCCTGAAACTCTCATTGTGGAAAACAGAATTAAATAATACAGCCTCTTTTCAAACCTTCTCCTCATACTTGAAGTGTATTTCTAAACTAAATGCACTGTTGTGCCAGGGTGCTCTTGCACCTGTTTTCAAAGCTCAGATTTAGTCAATCTGAAGGTACCTGCTGGAGGTTTTCCAGCTGTCAGCTCCAAAAGTTGGATCACTTTCACCGCCTGCATCTATCGGTCAAACAAATGAGGTCCCTGTTCTGTAATGCTGGTCTGCACACTGCACATTCCTGACTCTGCTAAACTTCACCTGTGTGAGCTCATACCCATCGGCTCTGTGTGGGTTTGCACAGGTCTCCTTTAGTTTCAGTGGAATGCTTGAGGCAGGAGGCTGTGCTGCACGAGGCAGTAGACTCTGCAGTTTTTTGGCAGGATCAAAGGTAGATTTGAATATTTACTGTAAGAGCCAAATGATTGCAGCTAACATTTAGCTGAGTTAGAGGCACCAGAGAACCTATGCTAATTTAACATGTTTAGTATCTTGTACTTAACATCATTTTTTTCACTTAACGCTATCACTTAAATTACAAAATCCCTAAATCATAATTTAGGACAGTTAATAGGCTTGATATTTCTATTTCTCTATATATTTAAAGGGAAATTTTCAAGAACACAAAAGTTAGGCAGGCAACCATCATCCTCTAAAGGCAATTGTTTTTTCAGGAAATGTTCCTTCAATTGGATGAGATACTTATATTAAGGTTTATTCATGGATAGGAGCTTATATCCCACAGTATTAATACCTATTAAGTTCTCTCTGACTGGCTGGTCCTTGTAGAGTCCAGTCAGTTCAATCCTTGTAACAGGGCAATTAATCTTTATAGCTGTGAACGATTTACAGTCTTGGGTGACCTTTTTCTATGTTAAAAGAAGAAAAAACCAGCCAAAAAACCGGACAAAAAATGCCAAAAAACCAAAACCCCCCCAAACCCCATGGTGAACACATACAGGAAGGAAGCAAAATGTGTAAATTCATAAGAAGTACAATCTTTCTGCCCTCATAATAGTGGAGCGGTATCAAGACTGCATAGAAAAAAATCAGAGAAGGTTTCTAAAGATCTACACAGATATAAGTAGTTAATATGAGCAGCTGTTACTGCATGAACACCAAAGCTTTAGGAAAGCACTGAGTTGTGTTGTTACAACCCGAGAAATAATGCCCTCACATCAATACAGACTGAGGTAACATCCGAGACAAAATCTGAAACCACCGAAGTGTTGCATTCACAACACAAGCTAAAGATGAAAAGATGCTGATTCTGATGTTCCTGCTCATAATGTGCAACAGCAAAAACTAGCCTGAGAACCTGGGAGAATTCAACAGATTGAAATTACTTCGGAAGTCCGGAAAAAAGGGATTTTGTACACTTTAATGGTATGCCTATTTCTGTGCCTCACCAAAAGAACTGCAACATTATCCTGGAAAACAAGAATACAACTTCCCAAATTATGCAAAAGCCAACTAATAAGATTGTATGTCCAGCTCCAAGGAAATGCTATGGAACATAATGGGCTATTTGCTGGCCAGAACAGAAAACTTGAAACACATGGCTACAATTTTTTCCAGGGAGCACAGCAGCTCCTGGCTCGCAAAAGCACCAAACCACCCCAAAACGGGAACGACTGTTATTTTTGCCCTTCTACACCTCCCTTAGGAGCCACTCCGCACGCCCGCACCGCCCCGCGTCCGACACCGCGCACCCGC
>VWZT01004503.1:193926-250572 GCA_013397055.1 Pachycephala philippinensis | reverse complement strand
CTCCGGGGCTGGCGGTGCCGCCGTCGCTGCCGCAGTCGCCGCCCGCTCGGCGGGGCCGGGGCCGGGGCCGGGGCTGCAGCGCGGGCGCGTTTCGGGAGGCCGCTCCGGGCCGCCCTGGAGCCCGGTATTTCAGCGCTGCGCGGTGTGACAATTAGAGTTTCCATGGAAATACAGCGAGACGGTAAATAACCCCCGCGCTCGGCGGTGCTTACGGGATGCTCTCAGTGCCTCACCCGGCACTCAGGGCACGGCATTTTGCAAAGGTAAAACACTCTGCGAGTCTCAGGACGCAGGGAGGTGCGAGCACAGACAGGCAATCACAGAACGCTGATCAGAACTCTCCTCGCTTCGGCTGGAGAGGAGCTACGGAGGTTTTTATCCATGCTGCTCGAACACCCTTTAATTTTTATTTTAGAACAGCGGGGAGGCGATGGATTTCCCCCAACCAGTTTTCCTTGCTGAGCTGAGTTCGGTTCTTACAGAGCAAAATATCTGAAGGGTGGTTTTAATTTTATCTGAACAATCAGTGGGAAAGCAGGGCATTTTCTTATGTGAGCAATATTTTAAAGCCTAAAAATTGTTGGGCATGTCATAGTGCAAAGCATGAAAAGACAAACTCTGCTGCTCTCACCAGCTGTTATGCTCTAGCACAAGAAGAGTCATTGATCATAGTCCTGTTACAGACCTACCAAAGAACTCCGTGACATGTGGGTCCCTGGGAGCACAAGTGGCAGAATCTGACACAGAAATGTAATGACTTTCCCATTTGCCAAGGTGCTACTTTGACAGTTGATATTAACACAGCACTGCAGAAAAGCTGTGTGTATAATTAGCCTGTGAAAGGACTGTACCACACAAAGACAAAACAACTGGATCAATCATATTGTAAAGTAACCTTTGAAAAGTCCAGGTAGCTTCCTTATTTAACTTGGGTATTGGGAAAATACTCATTGAGCGATCCAGGAACAAATAATCTTCATCTTCAGCAGATGAGCTCAGGATGGCAAAGAAGATTTCATCCTATCTTCTTTTGAAGATTTCATCCCATCTTCTTTTGCCTGCTTCTGCATAATTCCCCACCCACTGCTGGTGAATCACTGCATGTGCAAGTGGAGCACAGGGAGCTGCCAGGTGGAAGTGACGTGCCAATCCATCTCATCGTATTAGCACAACTCTCCTGTTAGTCACAATGCAGAACAGAACAGAATTAATCCTTTTTAGGCCTGAGTAGCTGTTCTTAGCATTTTTGACCACCTTCTCACCTAACACTGATGGTTTTGAAGCCTTTCACACAAATTTTTGACCTGTAGATACAAACCCACTATGGTTCTAACACATGATGGGGATGATTAAGAATTTCCCCACTTCTCTTGTTCCAGGAGAGCTCCCCACATTGCTGGCCCCACTGCTTGAAGTGGAAGGTCCCTCCTGGAAAGAGTGAAGTTTTAAAGACACTACATCTTTCTATGGAAACTTCTGATTACAGCAGACTGATGTCTTTAAAAAGAAATCTAAATTTGCTGGCAGAGCCCAGTGGGAAATTAAAGTTTCTTACCTTGCAGAACTGTGATTTATGTGGGATGCCATTGTACCTTCATAAAGGTACAAACAGCCTACCACCATGTTAAGCCACTTCTAAGGTGGGAGGTCACCTGGTACAGTTTCTCAAGCAGCCTCCAGAAAATACGTGCTTCTTGGCAGGAGCAGTCAGTAAGACAACTATTCCTTCCTCAAAGCAATTTCCTCTAAGAATAAAACATCATACTTTTTTTATTGGTTGTCTTATTTCAGGAGGGTTCATCAGCCAGTAATGTATTGGCAGGTGTGAGATTGTTTGTTTTATTCCCTGCAGACCTGTAAACAACACCAGATTTTTCTCAACTGTGTCTTTACATTTCATCCCTGACACTTGCACAGATCAGAGACAATTACTATTCAGACCATTGTAATTTTTTTCCTTTTCACTGTTTGTGTACCTCTGTTACACACTGAAACAGTGTTTCCTTACACTGTTTGTGTTTGTGCCAGTAATAATACTGAATAAGAACATTAGTAATCTAGAGATAGAAAAGGTATGGACATTAGAGATATCAAATGCCAGGAGTGACAGCAGATCATTGTACAAGTTCCCTAGAAACCAGCCACCACAGGGTTGTTGAAACCATAGAGGAGTCCTTGAGGAGTTAAGAGATGATGATGATGAAAGATACCTCCTCTGGAGGAGCTGGGGAAGAAAATTGGTGCATCGGAGAGAGAAGGCAGGGATTCCTGAGTCAGAAGGACACAACAGAAAATACAGGAGAAAACTCTGTGGCTATATGAATACAAATTAGTTTTGTCATGTTTCTTACCACGGTCCCAAATGTGTCCTTTTTTTGGGAGAATCATTCAAATATCTTAGAAAATTTCGCCTCTAAAGGCAAAGTGTGGAAGATATGAAGACTCAAAGCTCCAGTGGAAATCCATGAGTACTGATAAATTCCACAAACCCAAAGGTCTAAAGCACCTAATGTCCTATTTTACCACATGCAGTCAATCATCTTGAGTCAAAGTTTGCCATGAGACAAGGTCTAATGTTCTTGTGAAGTCTGCTACCAATGGAGCACCTATCCATGGGCAAAACAGTGTCAGTGGTAGGACACAGCTACTACAGATTATGAGAGATTTTGTGAGATACATATAAAGCATTTCTGCTGGTTAAAATTCTTCACCCAACCACTTCATGCCCAGAAAAATTCTATTAAAACACTATTAAAAATACCACTAATGACTGGCTTCTGTATAGTCCATCCCTCCCACAGATTCTTAGCTTGTATAAAGCAGCAAGCCTTGGACTTCTGAAAAGGTGGCAATGGTTGAGATGTCTTTGCAATGAAAGGCAGGACACCTGATGGTTAGCTAAGAAAATACTTCCAAGGGTGAGCCTGTAATTAGTAAGTTTTTTTTCTGAATGTGTCATCACATTTTTTGGCTGGTGTTATACACATTGACCTGCCTGGATGATCATACGTGTGTGATCCTGTTTCTGCTTCATCTGAAGCCAGATGGGAGCTTGTGTATGAGTGCACAGGAGTTTGAATCCTGAATGGGCACGGTGGGGTGGCCATAGCAGAAAACATGACTTAGTGTTTTAATCATAATTTAGCCATAATTTAGGTTATGGCTTAAGCAGCCTGTAAGCAGTATTTCATGTGATCAGGGTACATTTACACTAGTCAGCTTGGCTGTATTGTTGAAAATGGAACTGCAGCAGCAAGACTGTCAGCAGAGATTAACCACATAATCATTCATGCAGCTTCTTTCGGTTTGTGACATTAGCAGTGAAATGAAGTGTTGTTATGTTTGGTGTCAGATGCAGTTTTGTCAGAATAAACACGTTCTTAGCTAAAGAGACAATTTGCTGCAATTCAAATTATACTTAACAGCAAAAGGTCTGTTTAGTCTACTGATGAGAGACTTTTGCCCCAAGGACCATGAGTTCCCTTATCTTTCAACAGAGTAATGTGAAATGAAAGTATTTTAATGGCACTGTTCATTACTAGAAAATAAAAACAATAAAAAATAAAGTTAAAAAACCCTTCAGAGAGTGTTTGCATTCATTTCCATAGCGGTGACTTTAGTTTGTTTTATACAGAACAGAAGATACAAATGACCCTCCTGGTGTTCTTTCACGTATTGGATTTTAAGTTTTAAGGAGGGATTGCATTGCCTGAACACACAGCAATACATTGCAATGAAAGTGACAGCCTCATTTTATGAAATATTTTCTATTTTTGAGTTTTGCAGTGAGAAAGATTTTTAATGGATTTATGTCTTGGTCTATTTTTTCTGCATGTTTTTTGAAAACGTCTTGTTCCCTTCTCAATGCTTTTGCTTCAAAGCATTTCTGTATTCTTTTACTCAGTCTGTTCCATTTCCTTGGTTGAAATACTTGTGTTCTGCTTATTGTACTTACTCTCTTTCTGCAATGTCATGCCTTCACACAAACAAACATATGCACACAAACAAAAAGTCTTCCAGTCCAGAGTACCTTTGATGTACTGAAAAATTTATTCCCTGGAAGAGGATAATCTTTAACACAATGGTTATCTTACTACTCCAGTGTTCTCATGTCCTGACAGTCATCATCAATAAATAACAGTTATGAGGAATTATTTGACATCTTTGTGAGCTTGGAGCTCTAGGTGGAGACTCTCAGCTTGGTGTTGAGACTGGAGATGCACAGAATAGCCAGGACCTGCTAATGCTGGATTTTCCTACAGAGCATACCTGATGCACAACATGTATTTTATACTGCTATAATAGCAAGTTTGAAAAGAGTCAGTATCTGTTTATTAGAGTGATTATTTTTAGTGTGTTTTAGTGCTCACATGTATGTGAAATGCTCCAGAGAAGACTCCTATAGCTCCAACTGATTTAGTTATCTGAGGTGGGCACACACAGCAGTATGGTGAAGCAGAAAGCTTGTAACAATGCTCAGGTTATAGCATGTGTGCACATAAATATATAAATATATATATATGTATGTATGTATATGTTTATGTATATACATGTTTATGTAGCGTGCGCATGTGTTTGAAAGACTTAGGGACTGAGGCAGTCCTTTCCATTGCTCCACTACACTGTTCAAAGCCTGACCTTGCATCTATATGCAGTGTGAATAACCCTAGGAATATTTGTTGTTATCACTGTGAGTTCAGGTCAATGAGTGACACCTAGGCTCTATTTTCGATCTTTTATAGGTAGTTATTATATTTGCATGGTATAACAGAGGCATTGTGAGGTTTGCTTTGCCAATGTTTATGCAATGTTTGAAATTCACGTATGTACTAACCATTAAAGAGTGAAGTATTATGAATCACTTCATTTGCTGCTGAAATGCAGATCCTCGTGACTAATGACAAAATGGAGGAGAAAGAAGATCATACGTATCTGAAAATTCAGAAATTTCTGAAAAATCGGCATTTTGCTAGGATAGTAAATGAATGACTCTGTGGTACATTAATCTATTTAAAATAGGATGGTGAGAAACAAAGGCAAAATTCACAACTCCCTACACCCATCTTCCCAGGCTCAACATCACTCTTGCCTCCCAACTGTTCTATATTCCCACCCCTCTGAGTGGTGCAGGGGGACAGGGAATGGGAGCTCTGGTCAGTTCATCACACCTTTTCTCTGCCCCTCCTTCCTCCTCATGACGTTCCCCTGCTCCAGCATGGGTCCTTGCCATGGGTTGCAGTGCTTTGGGAACAGACTGCTCCTGTGTGGACTCCTCTCCGTGGACCACAGCATGGATATCTGCTCCACCATGGTCCTGCAGGGGAGCAACTTGTGTCGCCATGGTTCTCACCACAGGTTGTGGCGGGAGGAATCTCTGCTCTGGCCAGCAGTGGGTCCATTTTGGAGTCAGATGAAAATGGTTCTGTTCAACATGGGTGTAGTCTTCTCAAAGAAGCCGCCTCTGCAGCTCCCCAGCTTGCCATGTAAACTCAAGTCTCTTATTCTGAACTGGTCCTAAAAATGTATCTCTGCCTTGGATACCTGTTGGATACCTTGGATACAACAATTCTGTATCACAGAATGCTTATTTTAATTTTTTTTTTAATAGCCGTCTCGATCATATGGGTAAGAACATTGCAGGGAAGTAGTGAGAACATCCTGGCATAACAAAAAAAGGCTTTTTCTCTGCCTAGCAATACATTTATTGCCCTTAAAAATATCTATCTTGGACAACTCTTTTTTTTTTTGTAGTGTGGATGAATCATTTCACATCCATAGTGATGAGAGGTCTCAGTTGTACATGTCCAAGAGTGTCACTGCTTCAGACAGAAATATGCTCTTTATGAGACCTTCAGCTTGGATCCCTGCCTGAGTGTACCTACCTTTGCTCTGCTCAGCCGAAGACAGATGCATGCTAATGACCCACATAGGACTGAAGTTCTTAAGAGGCATTATATACAGCCTGCACTTCCCTTCTGGCTGCTGCTCTTAAAATGTCAGCAGCACCACGGCTACTGGTTTATAGCAACCTTGCACTGTGCCCGCAGTTTTCTTTCTTACATCAAGGACTGCAATTATAACGCAGTTGAGCTGAGCTCCTGTAAAAACTGTGTAAACATCAGCCTTATTCTGGGCTCTGAAATCTTCCTGTGTGGCTCCTTCTACAAAAAATATTACAATTATTTACTATGTGCAACTGATTTTTTAGCTATAATTAACCTGGTTTCTCAATTGAGAGTTATTCATGACACAACAGTGTTGCCATGTAACAAGTGCATGCCTGAAGGTAAGAATGTAAGAGCATGCAACTCCTTACGCTGGAAAATTTAATCTGGAACCTTGGAAGAATTAGGGAACTTCTGTTTTTCAAGAAATCCAAACTCCTATTAAAACCTAGTCCGCAGGTTTTGTCAAGGCATTTTCAAAGTGTTGCTTATGTTTATCTGGGTAACTTCTCGCAGACTTCCCAGCGTACTGTCTTTTATGCCCATTGAAGTAGATCAGTGCAGTGCTTTTTGTGAGACAGCGAAGTGTTTCAGCAGCTTGACATTTCTTATTGTTCCGGTCATAGCAATTCATGATAAACCAGCAGACCAGAAGTTAGCTGTACTGGTTTAAAAAGCCAAACCCAAACTTTGTAACTTGCTCCTTATGCTTAAAATCTTTCTCGTCCCCTTTTCAACAGTTTCTATTTCTATCTTTAGTTTGGCCACAAGATGGCAATAACTTGCAGACAAAATGAAACAGGCAGACCGATTTGAAACTGTCTCCCTTCCTGAGCTTTTCTCTGCGCTCTCCCACCAGCCCCCCTCTTTTGTTTCAATATTTAATTGCATTTCTTTCGGAATTACTAGGCAACCCACCCCCAGATGTGCAGTTTAAAGGTGATGTGCTTGCAGTGTGATTTTCAGGATCTACTCCGTAGAGCACCATCATGTGATACTGGGGTAAGGTGGAGTTCAGCTTTAAGGGGGAGTCTCCAACCTGCCTCACCAATCTTTAGGATCTGACTGGAGAAATACCAAAGGATCTTTCTCCTTTCCCTACTCCTTCTCCATCCAGCGTCCTGGGCCAGCCCCTGAGCCGACCAAAGACAGGCAGAGCAGTTGCAAGGTGAGTTTCCCCTGTGGTTGCTTTTCCATGACTCTGGGTGGTTGTGTGCCAGTTAGGCTGGTGTTTGCTTGCTGTCATAGGTGCAGGTGACAAAATCCGAGGGAGGTTTAGGCTCCAGGTGGAACTTCCGAGCAGCTGGGTGAACCATCAGCTCGGGCTGACAGCATTTTGTGCTCGCTTTTGAACAGCTCCGATAGTTTTACTGCGCATTTCATTCACCTCGCAGCACATTATTTCACCCTTTCTGTCTCTTGGTGCTAAACTTTTGACCAAATTTCTCACAGAGACTCGGGAGGATGTGCATGGTAGCGGAGACTGTGCAATCACCCAGAGGGGTCTGCAGAGCTATCCCCACCCCAAGCCAGCACTCGGAGTGGGGAGGGATCTCCTTACTGACTTGGGAGCTGGGAGTTTAGGAGACAAGGAACAGTGCAGCTGCTCAGGAGATTGAACTTCACGCCCCCCCTTAACTTCACCAGACCCTGTTGTCTGGTCCATTTTGCAGAAGGACAGGAAAGGACTCCTTGTCACTTGCCAGCAGTTCTGTGTTTCTGAGCTGGTTCCTAGATATGCTCTTAGGTTGCACCTCTACTGTGGGAAAGCTGAGGGAAGAAGGAGCAGTAGCACTTTCTGGTTTTGAGTTGGATGTTTAATAAATAAGCAAGAGCAGACCTTGGCTAAGGGAGTAGAAAAACTAAGAGCATGAAACCCCAGACACTTTATTGCTGGGGGCAGTTTGGTCCAGGCTGGTGAAATAACCTGCCCAATTCTCTCCTTGCAGGACATGGCTCCTCGCCTGCTCCTGCCATCATTCCATCAAGTCACAGGGCTGGAGTGCCCACCTCGTGCCCTACAAGTGATGGAGGAGTTCATGATTAAATCCAGATATTGATTTTCTGACTATGACAAAGTTACACTGTGGGAATTGAGGAGCCCTGGATCTCCACACTACCCACACACTTTCCCTTTGAGTAAAGCACCTACTTCTGGCATCATAGAAGTGATGCTTCAAGGGATCTTTGGGGCTGAAATTTCTTTATTGGACCCTAAAACAGATTTGGTGGACAAGGAGGTCTGATAAATTAGTTAGCAGAGGCAGAAGGTCTGAGAGAGAATACTCAGGTGCATACCTAGCTAGCTTGAAAATCAGAGTAGTCAGACCTCAGACAGAGATGCCTTTTGTCTGAAATCCTTGCTGTTAACTCTCACTCTCAGTAAAATGTCACTCAGAGGCAAGCTACATTGCCTGTCGCAGTTTCATGTAGCCTTGTGGTGATTAGAAAGAGCCAGCAGAGCCAGCTGAGGTGAGCTCCTGACAGCAGTGAGAAGGCATGGCACTAGTATGGTCATCCTTTGGCTGACCCTCAGGAGGAGCTGGAGCTGCAAGCCCAGCCCTCACACGCTGGCTCTGCCCTAGGGAGGAGGCAGCCCCCGCTCCGGTCCCCAGCATGTGGCTGGTTAAAAGGGTGTCTCTCACCAGCGAGAGACAAAGACAATTCTTCTCCAGAGATTTACATGGTACAGAGATTTATATCGAGCATCATTTAAGAACAAAAGCTCACCTATTCAGGGTAACTCTTAATGAAGTACGTTTTAGTGGGCAATGTTTTTACAGCTTTTGTGATAAATGCCATATGAAGTCGGGTTTGAAACCCACTTGTGTGAATTTTAAGTGACATTACTTTCATTACCATAACCTAAGGTTAAGTGAGCAATAAATTTAGCTCATGGGGTGGGCAGAGAGAAAGTTCCAGATTCAGTGTGGAATGCAGTGCCACTAATGGTGCCCAGATTCAGTCCCACTAATGGCAAGTTGTAGTAAAGGTGTGTCAGGTTATGGATTAATTGTTTTTTAATTGTTTATCAATTAATTTGATTTTTTTTGTTAATTTGCCTTCTGCCCGCATATGCTTGAGTTTCAGATTTTTAAAATCCAATGCCTTGCAAAGGGGTGGTTATTTGAGAATGCCTATTTCCCTTGCATTGCTAAAGAAATTTTCTGCGGTGTTTAAAATTTGCCAATTTTTGTCCTTTGTCTTGTTTTCTTCTTTCTTTGCTGCACAGCCCTGCTAGCTAAGATTAAGGTGTTCAGAGTTCCTGATTTACCTTTGACTCAGTGCCAGTGCTGCTGAGGGCACTTGGCCGCTCAACATCAAGTGTATGCGTTTACAGAAAAAAAAAAGCAGCAATTGAGTCATTTTTCCACCCGTCACATTAGTCAGATGGGCTTTCCCCTCCTCCCCATGTGATGCCTGGATATAATTTAACTTAGAGCGGTTCGAGAAAGCAGACGTTTGCAGATTAAACTCGTGAAAAGGAGACGTAAAACATAAAGTGGAGGCTACACTGGTGGAAGGCTGAAATTGCCTCCCGGCTCGCTATTTCGTGCGACTTGTGCCGGCGGGAACGGGTCGGGCAGGGCTCGTGTCCCCGCTTGCCGTCCTGCGGCTCGGTCCCGCCGGCTGCCTCCTTGCCGCAGCCGCTCGGAGCGGCGGGAGCGGGAGCGGCGGGCGCGGGGCGGCTCCGCTGCGGCGGGACACGGGCGCGGGGTGGCTCCGGCCGGGGCAGGCGCCGTGCCCGGCGGTGACCGGCCCTGCTGCTTCCCTTCTCCCCAGGTGCTGCGAGGGAGATGCGGCACTGAGGAGCGGGCTCGGCCCGGGGCGCGCTGCGGGGCTGACGGGCTCTGAACTCGGAGCGGTCTGGATGAGCGCGGCGGCGGCGAAGGTCGGCGGCGAGTTGGAGACAACATGAATACCTCGGTTCTCGCCCCACTGGGAAATGTTTCCGGCCACCTGAATTTTTCGGAGATGAACTCACAGATCTTGCAGTTTGAGGACGAAGATTGCCATGTGCCTTTGGCCATGGTCTTCACTTTGGCCTTGGCTTACGGGACTGTGATAATTCTGGGAGTCTCTGGGAATCTGGCCTTGATTGTAATTATTTTGAAACAAAAGGAGATGCGCAATGTTACCAACATCCTCATTGTCAACCTGTCGTTTTCTGATCTCCTAGTGACCATCATGTGTCTTCCCTTTACTTTTGTGTACACTTTAATGGACCACTGGATTTTTGGGGAGGCCATGTGCAAGTTGAACCCTTTTGTGCAATGTGCCTCCATCACCGTCTCGGTCTTTTCTTTAGTCCTCATTGCTATCGAGCGCCACCAGCTGATCATCAATCCCCGCGGCTGGAGGCCGAACAACAGGCATGCCTACATGGGGATTGCTGCCATATGGATTTTAGCCACAGCTTCCTCTTTGCCTTTCCTGATCTACCACGTATTAACAGATGAGCCCTTCAGAAACGTAACATTTGATGAATATAAGGACAAATATGTGTGCTTGGACCTGTTCCCCTTGGACACTGCCAGGCTTTCTTATACCACAACGCTTTTGGTGATTCAGTACTTTGGACCGCTTTGTTTTATATTTATTTGCTATTTGAAGGTAAGATAGAACCCTCTTGCAATATGTACTTCTTTCTATCTGATGTTTGTTTATCCTTGCAAAGATGACAGCAGTAGGTTAATTTATCCCATGTGTTTCTCTTTGTTGAATTTCCTGCAGATATACATACGGTTAAAAAAAAGGAACAACATGATGGACAAGATGAGAGACAGTAAGTACAGATCCTCTGAAACCAAAAGGATCAACATCATGCTGATATCAATAGTGGTCGCATTTGCAGTTTGCTGGCTGCCTCTCACCATCTTCAATATCGTGTTTGATTGGAATCATGAAATTCTGCCTGTTGCTACCTGCAGCCACAACCTGTTGTTCCTGATCTGCCACCTCACTGCCATGATCTCTACCTGTGTGAATCCCATCTTCTACGGGTTTCTCAATAAGAACTTCCAAAGGGACCTGCAGTTTTTTTTTCAGTTTTGTCACTTCCACTCCCGTGAGGAGGATTATGAGACTATAGCCATGTCCACCATGCACACAGATGTTTCAAAAACCTCTTTAAAGCAGGCAAGCCCTGTCACATTTAAAAAAATAAATAGTGATGACGATGGAAAAATATAAAGAACTAATAAAAATTCTACACCAAACTGCAAGAAGTGTGATTGCAGGTGAAGTGTGTCCAAGGACAAGCACAATTGTATAACAAGTACAAAAAGGGTAATGTTTTTCTTCATTTTCCAAGAAACTTTGATTGTTGTCACTTTGAAATTATGCGCTGTGCATTTTTGCCCCTTTTACTGCTTTTATGTTCACAGAAGTTATATCTGAATTTTATTATAAGACATAGTCAGACCTGCTACTACCTATGGTTTTCATCCGCTGTTTTTGTTCTGTTTTCTTTGTAAAAGAAAAAAGTCCTGCGCTTTAGCACAAAGGTTTATTTGTTGATTTTTTTTCAAAGAAGTAGTTTTCAGGAGTGTCCATTTAAGACCATTAGAAACAATATGAACCACAGGGACACTGTCATTACAAAGGATATACACCAAATAATAAAATTAGGAAATTCTGATTTGAAGAGGATTTTTTTTTTTTAATTCATCTTTTGATCAACGTTAAAATCCTATAAAATCAGTGTAGGTATGCAGAAAAAAAGAATTCTGTGAAATCTGTAGAATATGTTTAAATAGGGACATGCAGTTGTCTCATTCACAGAGGCAATTTGGGCTGTAATCACTTAGTTTCGAAGAGAGGATTAAGAAAGAAATTCTGTTCTCATTTACAAGAATAAAACCCTACAGTAATTCCACAGAGCACAATGGGATAACTGATGTTTCAGCACAGCAAATGAAAACATAAATGGGCCTTCAGTCCCAAATGATTACAGCTGGTTTTAATAACACAGGCTTTTTAATTTAAAAAATCTAAACCCCATTTTCATCTGCCATCAGTGACAGGAGTTAACTGTTGCTGGGATGAAATGCACCATCTGTTCCAAGCCTATGAACCATGTAAATTCTCCTTGAGACCTATGTCCAGAATCTAGAGGGAGATGGGACTGTTTGCTGTCTGGACAAGGTGGAATTCCATCCTCACAGGTGACAGAGAAACTCAGGTCTGGTATTTAAAAAGTAAGATTGAGCTACCTGAGTCTTCATAGTAACTAGTGTTGATCTATATAAATGATATATAGCCTCATAATACTTTGTGTTCAGATGCAATGACATAAACCTGGATAATCTCCAAGACAATGAATGGTTTAATCAAGACCTGCAAAATTTAAAAGAAGGATATGGATATAGTTTGGGTGTAATTGGTACATTTAGCTTCCAAGCTCACAGTTCCCACAGTTGGTTGAAGTGTGGAAACATTTGCCAAATATACACAATAGACCTCTGTTACTGCTTAAAACATATATCCTCTAATCACACAAAATATTCATGAATAGATCCCAGTTGAAGGAAACCATATAACTTGACTGCTGTAAATGAAATTACAACAATATCAGCCAGCTGAGGTTCTGTGTCATACAGTGTACTTTGCTATATCATCAATGTCTTTTTGAATAATCAGCTTTTTAAAATACAATATAGACCGTACTTCCTTTCAGCAAGGTCACTTTAAATCATTCTGGCAGACAAGAGGGTCTTTAAAATGGATATAAATGTAAATGCAGTATAAATGGAAATCTGATCTGATATATTTCTAAGCAAAAATATCTCACGATGTTATGGTGAATTTAATATATTCTAAATTTGACATAGATAAATGCCTAAGAAATTAAAATTATTTGGGTTGCCAGTATTTAAAAGTGAAAAACTGTGCCTTGTGATGTCTTATAAATAGTGTAGAATACTAAAGTAGCAATGTGTTCTTGTGCATTATAATTCCATGTATTTCTCTACTGGAAGATAATTTAATTTAAAAGGAGTTTTCTGTGCTTGAGAACAGAGACTGAATGTAGAAAATTAATTATAAGACAGAAGGTTCTTTTAGAGCTTTGGCCTTTTGTATTTTATGAGATTTCCTTTTTCTTTGTGCTTCTCCATGGAATGTGTTGTTAATAATTTGACAAGGATTTCCCAAAATTATTTCCCTCTCACTTTGCAACAATTTTCATATTTCAAAAGATGTGTATTTTCACAATGAGATACAATGTACAAAACCAGCCATGGGGTTTTTTTATTAAGAATGTCACAGTGGGGTTTTCCCATTACAAAAAGTCACTGTGAATTGTATGGCTTTTTCCCCCTTTTATTCTTTTTTTAAAGCACTTTCTTTCAATGTAGTGCGAAAAGAAAATTCAGTCATTTGAGAAACTTTCCAGTTAGTTTGCTGGAAATTTTTGGTCAAACTGAATTAGGTGCTTATACAGAGTAGGTGTAGAGGAAATTTAGAGGAGCCTACTAGTGCTCAAGGACCTGAACCAGGTCTGTCCTAAGATTTGGAGGTCTCCAGTGGGATAGCAACATAATTCTTCCTATGTCAACATTTCTCTAGCTTGAGGTGCAGTCTAAAACCGTGCAGCCCATCTCACACTGTGTCATAGTATCTCCTGAGAATGCATATGAGTTTTTTTTTGCCCACCAGCACCTGATAAACAGGGCGAATTGTAAACAGGAGCATTCCTTCTGCTCATCCTTGTTAAGCTCAGGAGCTGTTTTTCCTCTGCACTGCTGTTCTAGGAACAGGCTTCTTATGTTTCCTCACTTCCCTGCAAGGAGCCTTTCTGGGCCTCTGTTAAGGACGCAGGTTAGTGCATCGTCACACAAATAGCACAGGGCACACTGCCTGTAATGACAGTGGAAATGAGCACAGTGAAAAGACTGTTCTGCTGGAAAATGCATTTGGAGAATTTCAGAGGCAAAATCATTGCTCTTCTGAAGAATTTGTTATGAGGACAGATAAAAGTAGTCTCTCTGAGGTGCTGACCTAACATCTGCAGGGCGTAGATCAGATCTACTGAGAGCAGTATTTTTGTCTTTGGTTTCATGACTTGACGCTGGAGTTTGAGTCTCAAAAGCTGCTGAGGACTTTCCCCTCCCGACAGCCAGCTACAGTACTGATCCTCCTTTTCATTTTCAGAGCTCCAGCATGGCTTCTCATCCACCATATGCTAAATTTCTTTACAGGATAAGCTGACAGGTTTCGTGTTTCACTATAATTTTTCAATCATTCTGGTTTGATATTTATTTCTTCTATGTGCTGTTTTGTCAAGCGTCCCACACTTCAGCACATGCTGATTCCTGTCTCAAAAGCCTGAAGATCCCTTTTATTCTCTCAGACTGGTAGAAAAGTTTTACTGACAGAAAAACAGAGCAGTGAGTGATCTATAATGTATCTTATTATTTATGTGTCATACATTTCATGTCAAATCTCCTGCCTTAAATGACAAATGTAACTATTTAATAAACATCAGTATTTACTTCATTTGTCAGTTATTTCAGCATCTTAAACGTCACTTTGATCAGCTACAAACATTTAAAGTTTCTGCATAATCTAAATAAACCAGCATATTTGTATATCATGTTAATAAATACCTCTGTATTCCCATTTTGCTTTATTTTTCAAAAAATGCTTGTGCCATTGTTACTATGTGCGGTAATTCACAACTTTCACGTCAACATTAAAAAAAGGATAATAAGAAAGGAAGTGATAAATTGACAATAAAACCTGGCTTTGGTAGGCTAGTACAGAACTGGAAATTAAAAGATACGTATCTACATGTATATAGTCAACCCTGTCTTTATGAGCACATAAAGAGAAAAGATTTAAACCAGGAAAAGAAATCAACATGACAGAATGCCCAAGGGACTTGAGCTGATGCTGACTGCATCTCATCACTGATGAAGGTGTGAAGGGTTAAGGGCTCATATATTCTGACTCTGTGGTCTTGCACTAAAGTACCAGCTAGTATTAATGGATCCTAAAGGGAAAATTGGATGCTGATTCATATTCAGACTATAAATCAGTATATGTTTCAAGCCAGGCCTGTATATCATATTCTCATTTTGACCTCAGAGAAAAGTTCTCAGATCAATGAAACTGAGGATTTTCTTAAATTTAACCATTTGCCTAGGCTTTCTACTGAATAAAACTGCATTGCTGGCTGGCAGCTCACACTCTTTCCTAAAAATCAGATTTTGGATATTAGCTTTTTACAGAAATAAATCAATGGCATGTTGTTGCTTGGCTTTTTTTCTGGATTCTTCTCTGTTTTTTTTTTTTTTTTTGGGCCTGATAATGCTCCAGTTTAAAGCTTTCCTTCCTACTTCTTTGTATCAAAGAATTTACCAAAGCAGTGCATAGAGAATGAAGACAAAAAGGAGATTTTCTATCTTCTCTTCTTATTTTTAAAGCATACAAAACAGTAGGAAACATGAGCTTAAATAACATCTCTGTCTGCAACAGATTAAATTCAACCAGTTGAGTGGAAAGGGGAGAGGAATAATAATTATAACCAAACGATAAATTTTGTTGACAGTGATTTCTCAGTTTGAGGACATATACAACTCCAAGATCTACCATGCCCTCTTCATTCTTGTGTTCTTTAGTATGTGGTATCTGCTTCCCTGAGTCATTACTAATAAGCCAAGTCATTACTAAAGTTGATGTGAAAGAAAATTCTTCTATCCAGGTTTTGCAGAATTTCAGATGTTTGAGTATAACATACAAGATGAAAAAATGTGATCAGCTTTGGCTCTTACACTTTAATTAACCTCTGGTCAGAAATTACTTCTATTCAGTATTTCTGTTCATGCAAAACAGTGTTAATGGTCTAATTGAAGTTGATATTTCAAATATTTGGGAGTGCATTCACAAAGACTAACTTCAGCTTTCCTAGCCCCCTCTGGCAGCAAGCCAAGGGCACTCACACCTGCACTACTCTGGTGCTAAGCATTGCCAAAATGTCTTTCTCTCAGTTGTGCATACAGGCTGCTAAGTGGCAGGACTGCCATCTTCCAGGGCAGCACTAGGCCTGGTGACTACTGCCTTCCTTCCTCCATCTTCCATGGTGCTTCTGCTCTCACTTCATATTTCATCCCTTTGGTAGCTGCTTTCTGAGGAAGCTGTACAAATTTGTACTCTGATTTTGTAAAGTGCCCGAGTAGATGATAGAATTCAAGTCTATTCAGGACAGTGCTTTAAATCATTTCTTTCATTAAAATTGTCTTCCGGCATGTGTCTCATAGGCAAGTTTCTCAAAATTTAGAAGTACATAATTTACAAAGCCTGTTTAGGAAATATGTCCAAACAGAACATCCAGCTTGTTGCAGCAAAACTGACAGCAAACACTGTCTTGTGTTTTCCAAATAGCTGAATTGATGATCTGGTTATTTATCATAAGTCAGGCTTAGTTGCAAGAAATTTGCCCCAGATAAAAACATGCTTGAAACTGCTGTACAGAGATGCTCTGCATGGTTAACTGACTCGCCACCAGTTATTCAACATTTGAGATATATAGGGAAATAGAGTTTGGAAGAGACACAAAAAGCAGATGCTCTAGATGAAGCCTCGATGCCTTCTGTCAGATATACACAAAAAGACCCAAAGGGAGACTCGTATATTTATTTACTTGGGGGGGCAACAGACTGACAGGTAAATGGTTATTTTGAGCAAAGTGGTGGTCAAAGAAGTACGTATGATAAACAGGTTCTCTGCTCCCATTTCCAGAAAAAGAATATGGACCTTTATAAATGACTCTGAAAATATATTTTTTAAGACTCTTTACCTTGCATTAATCTAAATAGCTTTTTGAGACAAAGGAAACAAAATGGTTTTGGCACAATTGAAAAATAACAGCTTTTCATTGCACCCACCCACTGCACATGAGTCCATTTGCTTCTGCTTCTGCACAACACGGAGAAGGTTTGTTTATGGCAGGATGATCAACAAAGCCCTCCTTTTCTCTCTTGGCTCATGTCCGCACTGATTCTGTTCTGCTGTTTTTCCCTTTGCAATCTTTCCCCTCCTGCCCCAGCCTCTCCCAAGCTATGAAGTTTTTATTATGCTGTTTATATTGTTTCTTAATAAAAGCTGTCTGTGAAAAGATGTCCTTGAAAGATCCTATTCAATGCGTGCTTGAACACATGGGCAAGAGGCCATATAGGACTTACAGAAATATGACTGGCAATGTGAAGGTGTTTTAGGCAATAGAGAAATTGAAAATGTAGTTGTTGCATACTGTTATTTAGCCCTTTTCATTTAAAGCTGTTTTTATAATTTTAATTCACGTAATCTAAATGTCAGCTTAGTTTACATATGTAGAGTAAACTTTCTCTTGGTGATGAGCCACCAGAGATATTCAGAGAAAGGAGACACTGGGTAACCCAATTTGTATCCTTATTTAGCCTTATAGCCTCTCACTGTTGCCTACAGGCTTCTCATTGTTTGTACTACACTTGAAGATATAGATGGAAAAGTCTTCACTTCTTTCTCTTTAAAAATAGTAAAAGTTGTATAATTAAGATATATAAGAGATATGACTGGATTATCTTTTCTGATTTTTATTTCTATTATTATTATTATTATGACGGTAAAGTTTGAGGCTGTTCAATTAAGCTTTATTATCAGTCACCATGCTGATATGCCTATAGTTAGACGGGTGCTGAAGTAAGAGCCTTAAAACCACACCTAAAACACTGCAAGGTTAATGAAAAGCCTCCCATTGACTTCAATGAGCTTTGGGTGAGGTATTTGTTTCAAGTGACACTAAGGTGCAAAACATGTCTGAAAATCTGCATTTGTCCAAGGGACAAATTAAAAAGTCATCATCAGCTGTTTCTTACAGTATGGTTATCCTCTTAGGTTCTTCTGTGAGTTTTACCCTGAAGTATTTTTTTGACGTATTTACAAGTTAAATGTGTCTGCTGAGCTGCCTGGCTTACTGATTTAAACCAATTCGCTTCACAGAAAATTGAAGAGGGTACTAGCAATTCATCACTACTAAAAGTGTGGGCTTTTTTTTTGGATGATGATGATGATTACTACTACTGCTGTTTTTTTCACTTTATAGAAAATGCAAGCCAAAAAAGATCACTAACGGCCAGACAGCATAGTTTAGTTTAAATCTGAAATTCACTTCAGGTGGTAAGGAATCTCAGCCTGCAACACTGGCTGTGCATTTACCTGGTAGAGGTGCACCTTTAGCAGGAACATAAGCAATCATGAATAAAACCACTGCAAGTAGTTGCTTAAAAACAAGTATCTTCAGAGTTGAATAAGGTTGCATTTAAGTCAATATACAGAAACTTGAATTCAAATATGAATTTTTTTTTGTGGTGGAACTTATGCATTCAGATAACCAAGTGACTTAATGAAATTATAAAGCCTGAGCTTGGTCTCATTCATGCTAGTCAAATGCTTCAGGAACATCTCTGATATTGTTCAGAAGGTTATGGTATGGACGAGGCAGATAAATGAAATCAATCTGTGAAGCTGTCAGATTGGTTTTTTAGACTCAGAGATTTTATCTTATCTAGGATTAGGGTAACATAAGGAAATGAAGTACCTTGGCTTTTGAATTCCTTGATAATTTTCACTCAGTCCTGACAGATTTGCTAAAGCTTTCTGAGGGTGAAATGGTATTGGATAAGCTGAGTACCTGTTATTTAAATAAGGTTGTTCTTTTAAGCAGGACATACACATTATAGGTGTTAGCGTCTGAAGTCTTACATTCTACACAGTAGAATATAGATACATATGTTTATTATCACTTATAGAGGCACTTTAAAATGCTGACTTCAAGTGAATTTTATACATTTACATAAAACCCTTAACCTTTAGCAGTTTTTATGTTTAGGGCATGTTTTTAGAATAAACAAACCAAGCAGTGCTGACTGTGGAGGAGTTTGTTTTAGCAAAAGGGTTTTGGTTTCTCTGACCCTGGGACCCTGTCTGAGGATCAGCACCTGCTTGGGAGACATGGGTTCCAGCTCACTAAGTGAGGCAAAGGTATCTTTGCCAGCAGGATGTCTGACTTCCTAAGAAGGGCTTTAAACTGGGAGTGATGTGAAATGAGGACCATTGCCAGCAGCCTGTGAGGGAGTGAGCGACAGAGCTGTCTAGCAAAGGGCCTCGAGTGGTGTGAGTGAAGGCAAACACCAAAACCACAATAAAGAGCTTAAACAACCTTAAACATTTTCAGGAAGCAAGGAAGTGCCTACAAGACACCAATCTGGGAAGAATTCCCTGATTCCCTCAGGGAAATGACATCAAAGTGTCTCTGAAGTGCCTATACATGAGTGTGTGCAGTATGGGGAATAAATGTAAGTAGAGAAATGCACAGGATTGCAGGGCTATGGTGTTGTTGGGATCATGGCAATAGAGTGGGATGGCTCCCATGATTGCAATAATGCAATGGAGGGATACAGGCCCTTTAGGAAAGACAGGATAGGAAGACAAAGAGGTGGAGCTGCCCTTTATGGGAGAGAGCAGTTATATGGAGCCCTTCTGAAGATGGATGAGGAGCCAGCTGAAAACTTATGGGAGAGGATTAAACAAAAGACCAGTATGGATGACACTGTACGGGCTGTCTGCTACAGGCTGCCTGCTCAGGGAAGCAGCAGATGATGCCAGAAGCAGCCTCATGTTCACAGACAGGCCCTGATCCTTGTCGTGGACTTTAACCACCCTGGTAACTGCAAGGCATTTAGTAATCCACGAAATTCCTGGAGAGTACTGATGAAAATTTCCTGACAGACATGATAGAGAAATCAGTGAGAAGATCTGATAGACCTCATACTTGCAAATAAGGAAGAGCTTGTCAGGGATGTGAAGACTGAAGGCAGTATTGGCTTCAGTGACAGTGGAGTTCAGACTCCTAAAAGAGGGGAGCAAGGCAAACAGCAAGATCGAAGCCCTGACCATTAGGAGGGCAGACTTTGGCCTCTTCATGGATCTGCGTGAAAGAGTCTCATAGGATAAGGCTATGGAGGGAAGAGGGGACCAGGCTGGCTGTTTGATATTCAAGCATCATCTCTTCCAAGCTCAAGAACAGTCTATCACAATGAGCAGGAAGTTAAGCAGTGGTAGCACAAGGCCTGCATGGATCAACAAGAAACTCCTAGGAAAACTCAACCATAAAAACCAAACTTACCGAAAGGGGAAAAGTGACAGGTAACATTAGGAGAATATAGAAATGATTCTTGAGTGTGCCAGGACAGAGTTAGGAAGGGCAAAGCTCAACAGGAGCTGAGTCTGGTGAGGGAACAAGGCAAGAAGAAAGGCAGCAGTATGGACTCCTGTAAGTACAGAAGCAGCAAAAGGAAGACTACGGAGTATGTGGGTCTGCTGCTAAGTGGGGTGGGGGCCCAGTGTCACAGGACATTGAAGAGGCTGAGGTACCAAATGCTTTCTTTCCTTGGTATTCATTAGTATGACCAGCCTTCAGAAATCCTGGGACCTGGAGACCAGAGGGAAAAGCAAGAACAAGGAAGGCATACCCTTGGTAGAAGAGGATTAGGTTAGGGAGTACTTAAGCAACTTGACATAAATAAATCCATTGGATCTGGATGCAGCCTTCCCTCACAGTTATTGATCTGATCCTGAAAACCATTGATCCTGAAAACCATTTCCAGGTTCATGAAGGACAGGAAGGTGATCAGGAGTAGTCAGTATGGGTTGTCCAAAGGGAAGTCATACTTAACCAACCTGATAGCCTTCTATGAAGATGATTATCTTGCCAAGCCAACTACTGGCATGGTAGATGAGGGGGAGCAGTGGATATTGCCTGCCTTGACTTCAGTAAGTGCATATTTAAGTTTGAACAGCAGCCCTGGTCTCTGAAAAAGCCTTTTTTACTTTGCAAATGCTTCAATGCTGACACATTGTCATGTATTGCTTTTACTAATCCATTAAGGATTGATCCAAGTAACCTTTCATATAGAAGTATGGCCACTTACTTCACTCTGTTGACCAAATTTGGTGTAATAAGCTTTTAGATAGACCTTTAAAACTATATTTGAGTTATATAAGCACTGTTAGAAAAGCACTGAATGTAATAGTAGCTCGGTGCAGCTGTACTCTTACAAGTTTGGGGAAGATTGGGAGCTATGAAGGTAAAAGCATTTTTATCAATACCCAAGCAAGGAAAATAATGGAAGACTCACACTTGCCTGCTACATTTGGCAGCAGCCACCCAGCCATGTTATCAATAGATAGGGCAACAAGTATGCTCTTATGTCTGAGCTAGGCAGTGCAACATGAGAAGGAGGACCATGGGGCCCAACAGTTATGGAGCACAACCAAAATTCGTGGTAATGCAGTTTTAGTCTCTACGGAAATGTGAGGGTAGAGTTGAGGCAAATTTGGTGGGCCGAGAACAGGCCATAGAGATATGGAATCTGAATGTTAATAATTTCATTATTTAGAATAACCTGTAGTAGGAAATGTATGACAATTATCAGTTCCCAGGCTAAGCTTTAGCATATGTGTTTGTCAAAGTTTGTGTTTGGGGTATTTTTATTTTTTAAATAAAACTCAGAATTATTTGAATAGTAAAATCCAGTTTAGCATGGTTCTTGTGTTAGAGAGAGAACTTGTCATTGAAGGTGCTGACCATACAAATTATTCTACTGCAACTCTAGAGCTGGATGAATTTGAAAGAGTTCTGATTGCTCTAAAATACTTTGCTTACTAGGTACGATACATTTTTTCAAAAAAGGTAAAGATGAAGCAATGATTCTGATGAGAATATATGCCATGCTACTAGCTTTAAAATAAAGACACAAGTGTTGTTCATACATTTTAACTAAAAATTGGTGCTAGCTCTGTCACCCTGGGTATTACCATTTGATTTCTTGCATGGTTTTCTTAGAAAGGCAGTGCTGTTTGTACAATGACTATGATTACAGTTAGGCAAAAAAATGAGCCACACAAAACCTCTCTGCTCAGAACGTACATTTTGACATGATTTCTTAAACCCCTCTCTATCAAACACCACTTCAACCTGTGTTTTTACTTCAGGGTAGCAGAGAGAGAGTTTTGATGCCATAAAAATCTCAGTGAAGTCTTCTGCCGTTACTGACCCAATCTGAAAGCTATGCTGATTTTTCAGTGCTCCCTGGAAGCAGATCCCTGCTAACAGGCGTATTTAATTATACCTGAAACTATTCTGCTACTGTGGCCTATAGTTAGCCAGAATTCAAGATCAGATGAGGCTGCTTTGATCAGACAGAAGCTGAGATAAACATGTTCTTTATGCAATGCTATTTAAAAACACCTTTTATACAGTACTGTTTCCAGAACAACAGGAAGACAAGTTCCAAGTGAGCCTGGGTTTAAGAATCTATCTCTGCTTCCTTTCAGTGTTGTGTTTGCAACTCTTTACACTGACCCTCTGTATTCACATTGCAAGCAGCCACTGTTGGGACCACAGAAATGACAATCACACAGACCTCTTGTAGGTATTGTACAGTATTAAGCAATCCCTCTCCCCACCTTTCTCTCTTCCCACGCCTACGCATCACAAGTATTTGTCACACTGAAGGGTAAACTAAGCTGTGGCATAGATCCAGCTTAAGAACAATAAACCTAACAATAAAGAAGGGATTTGAATGGGGGAATTGGTCCCATTTGTCAGCTGGTTACACAAACACTCGTTCTGGTGTGAAGGGCAGAGGTTGGTGGGAGGAATGAGTGAATGTCTAAGGATGGGAATGCACAGTGCTTAGGCTGGCATGGCCACATAAATATATTAGTCAAACTGCACCCTAACTTTTTAATAAGGAAAATACTTCTTAATCCATCAGTGTTGGCTCTGACCTGCTATGAGGTCAACTATTTTGGGTGGCCCCCATTGTGTGAACAGCTGGTTTTGCCAAACAAAAAGGCTTGGTTGGACTTCGTCTAGAGCCTGAGTACTTGCTGGTTTAAAGGAACCTGCTCTTGTCTTAGGATTAAACTTTGCATTCTGACAACCATTATTGCTTTTCTATATAGAAACACCTTTCATGCCCACTGTGCTGTAGAAACTGTTAACTCTTTTCCAAGAAACATCATAATAATGGAAGTATGTATTTTCTAGTAAACTCTACAGCCATGTAAAGTGATCCATGATGTGAATCTTTGGATGAGTATTTACGGGGGTTTCTTTTTATTTTCTTCACCTGGAAACTGTGTGTAAGAGACAGATTGGTGCAGGGCTACATCCAATGAGAAAAGAAAGAGTTATGCCACTGAGTCAAAACTGAATTCAAGAAACTGTTGTGGTCAAGATTCTGTTGATTCTATGATTGATTCTATGAGTAGGCTAAGCAATGTCACTAGTCCTGATATTTGAGCTTTCTCCAAGCATATTCTGGTATGCCAGCAGGTTCAAACTGTCTTGCTTAAATCAATCACTTTTACCAGCAATTATTGTGTTGAATCACCGTGAACTTCAATTTTCAACTCACTTTCAAAGTTTTAACTTACAGGGAATTGCCTTGATTCAGCTAAGCTTGACTTATGAAATCATATATGACTCAGCCTGTATCCTCCCTTGTAAAGTGCTCAGAGACTGTGATACGTGATACTCATAAAATGAGAGAGCTTATTTACTGTGTTCACTGAAGCTCGTTTGCGTCAAATATTTACGTTTGAACACCAGCATTTTCTTGAAAGAGAGAAATAATAACTAAGATCTGAAATGTGAAATTGTTTTAACTGAGGTTCAGTCCAGACCCTAAGATATAGATGTGCATTTTATATTGATATCCAGTCTGGAGATTTTTTAACTGACTGTATTAGCAAATAATTGCAAGCACATATATCTGGTTTACACATTACAATTTTTGCATATAAATGTGTAATAAATGCATACAAACCCATTGTTAGAGGTATTGGAAAGATTACCTTTATGGATGCTAAAAAGCTTTAGCAGAGAAGTTTTCAGCTCTCAGCAGCAGTTTGTGAGAGCTCTGTTCTTTCTCATGCGAAACTATGCAAAACATGATAAGGTTTTCTGTAAACAGACTTTGCTAATCTTGCACCTGCGTTTATAATTAGAATTGTTGTGATACTGACTAGAGAAATGAATGATGTGTGAATTGACCAATTACCCTGATAGGTAGTTAGTTAGAGGTCCAATACCTCTTGCCTTTTAGGAAAACACTAAAAGAACTAAACACAAAAAAACCCGTCTCTTATTAAATAAATAAATCAATCAATCCATTCCTTTCTGCTGACCACTCGCGTGTCTGAGTCCTAATTGCCTCTTGGCACCGCCGCCAGCAACATACCTTGAGTAAAGTGACTGAACTAAAAATCTAGAGGTTTTTAGAATAGTGTTACTTCTTGGCTTTCCAGAAGTTTCACAATAAGATATAATTTGACTTTGACACAGTGTATTCTGTCACATTTCTAAAAAGAAATGGCTATAGGCTGCTATTTTGACTAATAGCCTTTTTCTCAATAAGTTCGCATTCATAAGATGGATATAAAATCTAGGAGATCAAAATGGAGTACTTCTCTGGGTTCACTATGAATTTTGCCAGAGGAAAGGATAGTAGGAAGTGCTGATCTTTCTTTATGTTCCAGGCCTATTGGTATTTTGCTAACACTGGCGTACTCTTGGGTGTTCTCATTTTATTCTGTGGAGTTTGTTTCATTATTTCCCTTCTGCTCTGTTCCTTTTTTAAAAGTATATTACTTTTTCTGGCCAGCCCTCCAGATTATCTTAACAGCTCTCTCACTTAAAACATGCAAAGAATTTGATGGTCAGTTTTCTAAAATCTAAGATTTTCATTACAGTAACGGAAGGTAACTCTGTCTGATTCATACAGTATATGAAATTAACCCAACACAGTATAACATAACTTTTTAATAGAAGAAATTGATTGTCATCACTAGCCGTTCACATCACAGTCTTAGGTTTTTCCCTGCTGATCCCCTCTGGCAGCTTCTTAGAATTGCATTGAATGTATAATTTGAGATGCTGGGAGTTTTAAATGTAATACTAGGTTAGATTTGATTGACTCAGTATTAAATACCAAGGCCCTGCTGTGAGGACTACAGAAATCCATAGGAAAAAACTTCCATTGCAATATAAGACGTGCATTCTTTACTGCATTAAACATTGATGGTTTTGCTGCATATCAGCTGTGCTCCATGATGTATCCCACATTTTCTTGTGTCCTGATTATTTCAGAAAACCTGTTCAGAATTTCGCTACTCCCTTTCAATGACAATTAGTGCCCAGCCCTGTAGATTCCTGGATTCAGGGTTTTGGAAGAAATCTTGGGCTGTCTTCCTCTAGACAAAACTGGGAAGGATGACTCTTCTGAGAAAGATAAGAGATAATTCCAACTGCTTTGAAAGCTGCTTAAGAGACTCACGGGTTTTTCTAACTTGCAGAATTTTATATGTGTATATATATATAAAAATATATATTTTTTTAAGTGAAGGCCCTGATCATTGTATAATTGTGTATGTTCCCAGAGCACCCATAGTAGCCATATTGGCAGGATTCCAGTCTTCAATTAATCATCTCAGCTTGGCTGGAAAAAGTTCGCCAGAGATAAGGCACTGTGATATTTATACATATGTTTCTATGTTGCAACATGAACACCATGCACATTAGTTAGCTTAAAGTTAGCTTGAATAATTCCAAGCAACCCACAACATAAGACATAAACTAACATTCTTAATATTGTGAAGACCAAGGAAACCATTGTAGCGAGTACTGAATAATACAAGTGGTTTTCTTACAGCCTAGTATGTAAATGTAATTATAACTATGAAATCTGACCAACCTGTCTACTAGTTCTTGAAGTAGTACAGGTGGTACAATTTGAGAAGTGAACCTTCAAAATATGGTGGAGGTAACAGGCAGCAATTGGAAGTGTCAAGATGGGAGCTCTCTCCATACATAGATGTTTTCTGCTATCCAGATTAATGGACAGAACACAGACGGCCTGCCTTTGAAGTAATGGCTCTTTCAGAATATTTCTGCATGAACCTGAAAGAAATACTTCCATATCCAAGAAAGATGAGTCAGGTCAATCTGCCAGGGTAAGTGCTCAACCCTTGAAGTCCTATTACGACAATTCTGTCCAAAAGAAGGCAAAAGAAAATCAAAAGTCAATGAAGGTAGCAAACAATAACAAGCTGATAGAGCACTGAGGATAAAAAAAGTAGCTCTGGCAACGAAGCTACTGATTTAGTGCCAATGTTCTTTTTGACTATGGGTTAGAGAGAGAAACAACATTTGCAGCTATCTCCCTCCAGGCACCAGATTGCTAAGAGAGGCAACTGAGCTTGCAAATGCTTTGGTAAAGTTCCAGTGTGGTGAATGGATGAGGAAAATGTGTAATAGCTTCACTGAACACTGAAATTTGAGTTGAAATAATAGCATATCTTTTTTTTTCAGGATCAAAAAAGAAAAGTTAATTCAAGGAGATATATGGTTTGGGTTGTATGTGAACACCAGTCTGGACTTTGTAAAAAAAACCAAAAAATTGTATACTGTTCAGGTTTATAGAAAGTTTTAAAATATTTTTTCCTCTTAATCTTGATAAAATTTTGATGTAAAATGCTCTTGTGAGATGAGAAAATTACATTCTGCCATTAAATGTTCAAAACTAGTTGTTTCAGCTTTTTTCAAATAAAACATAATATTTTGACAAGATTATGAAATTAAGCACTAAGAGGCATCTAAAATCCTCTTCTCCCCTCTGGAAAAAAAAAACATATTGGTTGACAGAAGCCAAATTTTATTAATAACATGGTTCCAAATAAATGACATTTTGGGTTGTTTTGGTACTTTATAAAGACACACTGATAGCACTTCTGCAGTTCTTACACACTCTCATAACATCCTAGATGTTACATGTGACGTCACAACAAATTACAACCCTTTTAATGTAAATGAAAACCATTTGTCTTCTTTCATAATTTTATAAGGTCCCTTTATAATAATTCTATATAGAATGGGACTGGAGAATTAGAAAAGGATACAGAATGTCTGTCACTGAATGTCTGTAACTACTTTTTACCTTCTCTTCCTAAAGGAGGTAGTAACTCAAGTATAAAACTGAGTAACTGGAGGCACTGCAAAGGAAAAATAGTAGGGAAGCTTGGGAGCATGACTTTTAGACCAGATTAGTTTTAGAAATTGTAATAACTTTTGTTGCTTTAAAAAGTAAGTTTGCAAATTGCCTAAGATCAATATGACTTCAGAAAAATCAGAAAAGAAGTAATATATCTTCACTTTTTAAAAACATAAGATGAATACTAGAGAAATTCACGAATCCCTTGCAACTGATATTTCTCTTTTCAGTAAGCTAACTCCTGTCTTTGTACATTTTTCCACAGTAGTTCTAACCACACACAGAGGTCACACCCTTTTCTGTGATTTTTCACAAAAACACCAAGCATCTACTGTACTTATTCTGTGGTACTATGTATATTAGAATGTTTATTTCAGGAAGAATAAGCAGAGAGATGTGTGGGTGATATCTTTGTTATTGTACAAAGACTAAGCTTGAGAAATAAGCAGTAGTCACTATGGCAATGAACTTAAACTCACCATGTGCCATTGCAAGGTTTTTAAAATTCAGTTTTTCCTTTTTTCCTTTTTTTTTTTTTGTCAGATGTAACATACAAACAATGAAGGAACAAGTGAATCTTGATTTACAGTCCAATTCTCTTAACTACATCAAGCTCAAGGCACAGATCCTGGGGTGCTGGTAAATGAAGAAAAACTCAAACAGAAGGGGTAAGAGAAAAAAAAAGAGAGGAAGGAATGAGAAAGGATAAATACATTACAGTTTATCAGTCTTTCTTGACAATAGTACTGTTAGCTTGGTATAAGCTTTAAATTAATTTTGTTCAGCAGATACTTAACAACTGCCTTTACTCTGAAGAAACAAAATGCGCTTTTCTACTCATGGCTTAGTTTCAGGCATATAAGTGAATGTCATAACTCATCCACTGAAAGCTGGGACAGTCTGTTCGGACTGTTCATAGGACTACTGGTAAGCTTTCAGCTATTTAATGAAGTATTCAGTTGGATGAAAGCAACTGGCAGAATGTAGAAAAAACATGCATGTTCTGTCTTTGAAGCTGAGCCATAGTGATAATGAATTGTTAGTGGAACAACTGTGTCAATCATTAGTCAGTAAAATAAAGGTGACTATATGGTTTTATGCATCCTCATATATACATACATACAAGTGTGTGGCTATAGATATAGATTAGATATAGATATAGATAGATATATACACACACAATGTTATAGAAGAGTTTTTCTTGTTTTCTTTTAGGTTAATAACCATGAATGCATGACCCTGTAATGCAATGCTGTACACAGATACTCTCTGATTGATTACACTGCCATTGTAAACATTTTCTAAGATCAGTTTTGGAACCATAACAATTCTTATCACTTACTCTTTTAAGAAACTGAATGCACTGCAGATCCAAGGCTAGTTTACTGCATCTAATTTAAATTTGACCATACCTATTGCTAGCATTTAGATTTGTTAAACAGTGAAAAAAATTGCAGTACAAGATTCCTAAAAATGCTCTTCCCAAGCTGTTGTGCTTTCCTCTTGGCTCTTTTGGGGGTGTACAATACTAGAAGAGACCACCTGGGATATCCATTCAAGTCCTCTGACATAGCAGAGTTGTTCTTTGTTCTACACGTGAGCCTTCCTGTTGATTCATAGGAACAAATTTCTGTGGTTGCTATAAATTGAACAGTTTGGTCAAAAGTACTAGAGGTAATCAAAAGTAGCTAAGAGATAAAAAATTGCTTTTGTATTGCCAATAATTTAATTTCTGTATGTCAGCTGAAAAGGAAAAAACCTCTAGATTAAGCATTATAAACATTGTAGTACATTCTAACAAGTGACACAAATCCTCAGTTTTATACTGGAAGTTCTTCCTCAATTTTTTAAAAGGAGAGAGAGAACCAGACTATGCTGAATATGTATATGTGTGGGAAATGAAATGTAACAGATTGGAGAAAATATGAACCTTTTAGTCCATTCCTGAAATTCTGATGCTGACAAATGGCGATTTGTCTTTGTTCCAACCCTTGCAACATTTTGCAAGAACATGCTCTCTAATAAAATATAACATGGCAATTAGTAATCACATTGCCAGTGAGCTGCTGGAAGGCATTTAGATGCCACAGTAATGCTATAATCAGCACTCAAAAAGAACAGCTATAAAGAATGTATAACTTAGTTAAATTGAGGAAAGTGCATATTTTTATAGTATTACTTTCTGCTCAGACTTAAATGATTATTTATAGAATCAGAACTGTCAGTTACCAAAATAAATAAATGTAACCGGTCCTTCATCTCCTTTGTTTCCCTGGCTACTGTGTGTGCAGTGCGTCAGTAAGGACAGTTAATATCTGTATGTCCAACCTACTGCTTTCTTCCCTCTTATCTCCTTTATTTGTGGACCCACGGGTGATATTTTCCTTTTTTTCTATTGAACTACTATTTTCATTATACTGACAGATGCCATTAGGTAACACGGAAGCTAATTGCTGAGTGTGGTAGAAATTATTTGTTACGAGTCCATCAGCCCCATTTAGGGGAATAATTGTGCTTTCTCTGCTTATTGGTGCAGAATTCAAGGGGCCAATATTTAGGCACTCAATTTTTAAAATTGAAAATAAATTATTGATCTGATTATGATCACAAGGAACTTTTCTGAATTAAAAGCCCCCAAATCAATATTTTGCATCAGTTATGGGAGAATGACGCAGTTTTAAAAAAATCTAAGTAAAATAGCCATTGCTTTTCTTTTAAGGTTAAAATTCCTGTTTCTTATTGTGTACTGTAATAATTCAGATCGTTTCCTCACAAATCTTTTACTACTTAAAGGCACCCACACATCCACGAAACCCTTTGAACTGAAAGCAACAAGAGGTTCGTTGCAGGCTAATTAACATGAATTCTTTACTGATGATGGTTTTGGGCCAAATAGCTCATGACTCATACATGGGAAGTAGCAAACTGATAGGTGATCAGAATTTAAAGAGAATTTAAGATTTTGACCTAAAAATGAATATTTTTTCTATTTTCCCAAATTATTTTATATTTAACATAAATTCCAATTGGTTAGAATACTCAAATGGATAATCCAAAATGTTAAGTTTTTAAATTCATAAATGTATTAACTAACATTCAGATAGTAAAGGGTAGGAAATCATGTTCTCAATAATATAGTGTGAAAAAAAAACCCTCTCCTGCCACTTCCAGAGGGATTTTTTCCTACTTTATGACTTTTCTGAAAGCTTGAATAACTCATAGAAAAGAGCAAAGCTGAATTTATGGAGATAATGTAACTGTCTCACCTGTCTCCATCATAAATAGATTGCATTCATCTTAGCTTCCCTCTCCTTGATTACATTTCATATTTGAAATTATTATTATCCTAAATGATTTCCTGTTTGAAATACAGATTTTTCAATTCAGTCTGGCACTGAGGTGCCTAATTGCCTTTATACTGGAAGAAATTGCATGAAAAACTTGTGCTTTCTAAACCCAGACTGATTCATACATAAGGAAACATCTAGACAAGATTATTTTTCAGAATGCAACATGAGGCATGAAAGTGGTACAAGATCTGAAGACCATAGGAATTAAATCTCTCAGTATCTAAAAATCTCCTGTTAATCCTGTAGGAAAAGGCCTTCTATATCAGGATCTATGTCTAAGTATTAGATATTTCAGAAGAAAGAGTAAGGATTTTAGGTGGTCAAAGATTGTGTTTTGCCTGATCACCCCATCTGGGGCTGTAACCGATGCAGCTGAAGAGCCCATCAGACAACAACTCAAGGAAGTCTAAATAGGGACTATATAGGAATTATCACCCTTTGCATGTTCCTGTTCTATGAAGGAAAATAAGACTTTTGGTCCAGGGCTAAAATATTTTTCAAACATTTAGTTCATTTGCCTACTTTCACTCTTCCTTCTGTTGCTGAAAACCAACCACTTTCTATTCATACTAAATGTTACAGTAAATCTCAGTACTACTCACTATCTCTGCTGTTCAGAATAACTGGTTGTAACAGCACAGCAAAATTAAAACATGCAGCTCCTGCAGCCTTGTCTGTCACACCCCTAGGCTAACATCAGAGAGGATTGAGGTGCAACATAAATCAGTCCAGAAGTGGAGTTCAGGGAATTTATGGCTCTGAGGCAACTTTTTTCTTGTTTCCACATGTGGAGGGATCAAAAGAGCCCAAAGGAGACTAAGTCCAGAGCAATAGATGTTTGCCTGGCTAAGTCAGTGTATCTCAGGAAAGGAGCAGGCAGCCTTGACACAGATGCAAAGATGCTTGTATTCTCTTGCAAAGTGTCAGTAGTTCCAAACTCAGTCTTGTGTAAGACCAAAAAAAATTCTCAGTGATAATTGCCAGGAAAACTCCAGGTTATCTTTAACTCCAGTGGGACACCTAAATATCTTATTAAACAGTATGTGTCTGTGGAATCATATGAAACTCCTGATAACTTGCTTTAAAAATAAAAAAAGGTTCTCTAAGCATGTTTGACTTCCCATCATTAAACATATTTGCACATTTGGTTTCTTATTAGTGTTTCTACCATCCTAGTGGAAAAAAATGTCCTAAGATTGTTTTCTTATGCTAAGTTAATATACTGGTCTTGCAGACTGGGGGATGTTTTCTCAGCAGGGAAAATATAATTCTGAAAACAATGGATTTTTCCTAATGACATCTGAATCTCCATAAGATACTCAGGGCTTCAAGCCAAACCATCCACAGCATGAGTTTGACTCTCTTTCGTCAGTGATTGTGTTGATAACCATGCATTAAAAATGATCCTTATTCTACTTATAGGTGTATAATGTAGAATTGGATATATCCAAAAGCTAGCACAGTCAGTGTGTTGAAATAAGCCCTTCATGCACAACACACATCTGTGTGCTGGTGGACATGGTATTTCTCGGGGGAAAGGTTGTGTGGGGCTCTGTTACCTGTTCCTGCAGCTGTGAAGCTTGGCATGGACTAGGGCTGTGTCATCACTTGCACCTTTTTGACTCCATGAGCTGTGCTGTACGCCAGGTGAGAAAACAAGTCAGAAATTGTAATTCTAGGCAACATGCAACATGCAGCAAAGAGGGACTTTCAATGATTTCGTCTCAATTTTTGTAAGTTCAAATAAATGAGGGAAGTCTGAAATACAGCACTTAGCATTTTCCTGTCTAAGAGCTACTTTTGATCTCAATCCTGCCTCAGTCATTTAGCTTTAGGATGCTTCAGTGCCATTAACTGAAATTAGGTAGGTTACATTAGGCAAAAAGATTGCAGCAGTTTTCAGGAAAAAACATGCTAAAATTCCATTAACTTGCCAGAACTGAACTTCTGTGTTGAACTCTAACTCTTCAAAGCTTCCTCTTGATATGCTTTTATAAATGGAAGGCTCTGGCTATAGTCTTTTAAATAATGCTTATTTAAAGCTTCAGATTTAATTTATGAGTATTTTATTGGGAATATTTCCATTTATCAGTCGTGTTTTATTAAATAGGACTAATTAATGTGACATTTAAGAGATGCTACTGACTATACCTTCTGTAAATTCCCCGAATCCAGCTGTTTGCATCACTGCCAAACTCCTGCTATTTTTTTACCTCTGAGTTTGACTGCTGTAGCTTCTGGAATTTATGAACAGAAGCAGGAATATTTTAAGTCCTAAATTATGACAATTCACTATTGTAAAAACATTTCTCTATGTGAGATAAATATTGCAACAATATTTGCTCAGATCAGGAAAGGTCAGAGAATAACTTTGTAAGCCCCTCTTTGCCAGAAGAAATGACTTAATGGTAAAAACAATTTTAATAACTATTCTTATTTTGTAGAATATCTAGCGCATTGAACACACCTCCATTTTTATCTACTTTCACCTTCTTAAATAATTCTAATACATTACAATAATATATTTTTTCTTCAGAAAAAATTAAAAATAATTTTTAACAGTTCTAAAATTTGACTTGATTTTCTCATTCCACAAACTTCTGCATTCTTCACTCAACTCCTTTTTCAAAGAGAGCTTGGGGGATGGTACCTCTACTAAAAACAGCATTTGAAAGTCTCCTCTTATTTCAGAGTGTATTTTGTGTCAAGACTTTTCTACAAGTAGGTAATTTTTTTCTTAAAAGGGTCTAAAATCAGTATTTTGATATTGATATGTCTCAAATGTACGGATTATTTTATTAAGAAAAAAATGAGAGTGAAATAAATTGTTTTTCAGGGGCCTAAGTTGCACAAAGGAATCTTATTTCATGTAAAAAAAATATCCCTGGGTACCTTGATTAACAATACCCAGATAGGAATTGAAGCAGACCATTAATTTAGTTTATTTTCATGTTATTTTAATCATGCCAAATTGATGTTAATTACAAATAAATTTGAGATTATTTCTTATTCTTCTCTTCTCATGGTTGCTAAAGTCCACAATTCTCTCATGCAACCAGCACATAGACAGAAGAATATAGCATATTCCAAGCATCCAAGTGTTTTTTTATCTCTGAAAGCAAGCTGTTGCTTTTAAAAGACTTTAGCCTCATAGTTTGTGGAAGTCTGGAGTTCATTATTAACGTGGCTATGTATCTAGTTAGTTTTGCAAAATGATTTTAACACAGGATGGTGTACACTTCTAAGTGGTAGAAAGCAGAAGAGCTTTTAATATTATGTGTCACTGATTTTATTTCAGTTAGATTCTTTAAGTATCTGACATCCCTAAAAGTTGTTGGTGTTCTGATGTGTGGCTACAGCAAATGAGAATTTTTCAAGACTATGGAATCTTATGGCTTACTCTGCAGTAATTTAATCAAAGGAAATCCACCTTTTAGAGCTGGTCTGAGAAAATTTGTCTAACGTCATGTGGAATAGTCTAGGTGAGTGTATATGGCCAAAGTACCATAAAAATAGTAATCTCCATACAGAGGAGAATTTTCTGAGCTGCAGTTGTCTGGTTTATTGCTGTTCTTTAGTGCTACAACAGACATTAAGATACCTTCATCTGTATTTCTGCCAAAGTCCAAGTTCCAGAACTGGAACTGATTGTCACCTATTGAAACTGCTATCTCTGTCATCATATGTTCCTAGAATGTCCCCTCCGTGGTTATTATCATTACGGTATCAAATGTAATAGGAAAACACTGCATGTACAATAGAACAACAATCGATAGAAAATGTGCAAAAAGATCTTCCTGAGGGTTACGAAGTACCCTATAGACACAGCTTGTTGTAGCAAGCAACATAATTTACTGTGCAGAAAAGTTCCTCTTTACCATTCCTGCTTTTATTCATGTTGTAGATTTTTTCCAAGTTTGGTATCAGTGTAACATTTGGAAGCATTAATTTCTTTCAATTATTTTAAATGACTGACAGATATCGATAGATCCTGGCTGGGGAGGGTTTATTGGGGCTGGGGGGAGGTTTGTTTGTTTCTGTTTGCTTCGTTCGGTTTGGGTTGGGTTTTCTGGTTGTTTTTTTTTTAAAATACGTTCCTAATTTTACAGCAAGGATGCCTCTAGAAGAGCTGATAACGTACCCATGGGACTGTGGTCATATAAATCACAAGTGTCAAGCAATGTAATGCTTCTTCTCTACACAAAGCAGAAATGTTGCATGTAGAGTATTTGCTCCAAACAGATCTCTGGGGAGACTCTTCCAGGCTTTGAGACCTTACATCTGAGCAATACTGAATTCTGTCAAGGAGATCTGCTGTGAATTCTAATGTTTCAAGTCGTGGACAATGTGTCATGCTAGTCCTTACAGCATCTGCAGTGCAGCAGTCATTTTCAGCAATTAAAAAATACCCTTGTGTCTGTCTTGTGAGTTGCCCAAACCTAGAAATTAAGAAGACTTATTACTTTCTATTCAAAGATGGCCAACAGGCTTCAAATCCTGCTTAATTAATAGATATCACTTTAAATGAGGTAGATCATCTGAATAATAAAAAATATTCCTATGCAGCTTATGTCTGTCTGGGAAGGGGAACATTTCTCTGTGCTAATCCTTCAAAATGCTTTTCAAGTTTGCTGACTGCCATGTCGAGGTTGCACAAAGATCTCTATGGGATGCCGCTAATCACCCAGGGATAATGAGACACACAGCTCACTGCTACTTGTAATGTACTGCTGACTGATCCGTGCACAGTCTTCTAATGGCCTTATGTGGACACTGTAGGAAAAACTGATGAGAATAGATCCATTTAAGAATCTAAATATCTGACTTTTGAGGAAGAACAGTTTTTGTCTACTATTACTTTCAGAAAGGTATGCTGCTGGTCAAAAAACCTACTGGTATTTCAGCATGCACCTATTTGAAATGTATAATGAGTTTCCTTGTTTTGTACTTATTTGCAGGAACAAAAGCCACGGTTTGAATTTGGAAACTGAATGATAGGCATTTAGTGATTGAAGTAATATCAGCATACCTCAGTCTGGAGTGTTACAATGATATAGGCAGTTTGTGTCCAATTTTACAACACACTGCAAACTTTCCATTGTTGATTATGAAAAAGAACATTTAAATCATTTGTAGAACATTTCTATTTGTGTAAAAAAGTGCCCATTTTGTCTTTCTAGCATAGTTTTAGAGTGATGATAATTTCTATTCAAAGACTAAGTGGATCACATTTGGGTTTGGGGTTTTTTTTGTCCAAGCTCTGTGTATATAATTTTTGTCATAAAGACTCCTGCAGCATTGACAGGAAGGTTCCCTGACACTGTGAGAAATGGGGTAAGAAAAAACACAAGTATTTTCATACAGAAACCTCAGAACTAAGAACATAAATTTCAAGGTTTGGCTTCTCTGATTATTAAATACAAGGAATAAATGGTTTCTGCAGAAGCTCCAATATTTCTACATTTTACGGAAAGTCAGTTTTAGCTCAGTATTTAATTAACTGAAAAAAAATTGCTTCACACAATTCTGATATTAATTTTCTAGCCCTTAATAAGAAAAATAATTTTGGAACAGTATTCTGTCAATTTAGGCCGTAATGGAACATAGCTTTCTGTGGTAGTTCATGTCATTATTACCATTGGATGCAACCTCATCTAGCTTCAAAATCTTTCACCCACCTACATTTATTGCAAGCAATTAAAACTGATTATTTATAAAATATATGTAAGCCAAAAAACATATGCTGTCTTCAAGTATTTCCAAGGCTACAGAAATGAAAAAGGATAATGGATGACTGCAACTAAAAAGTTGCTAAAATACAGCAAAACATTTCCCTAAAAAGGGTTTTACCTTAGCTGAAGTGTATGCAGTGTTTCTTATGTAAAAAAAGATCCCCATCCCAAAATGATAAATCCTGACATCCATGGCACTCCACAGTCACTTGCCTTTTCCCAGTATCTCTGGTAGCATCCTACTAGCTTACCTGAAATTTGTTTATTAACCAGAAATAGGAGCAGCTGAATAAGACAAATCCTGCCACTCCAGTAGAGGCAATACCCTCCCTCCAGGAGCATGCAGATGGGGAGGACCAGGTCTTCATCTTTTTGCAGGTATTTGCACTTAACTACCACATTTCTCTTCTTGATGATAGAAGAAGGTAAATGAGGTAGTAAGTATGCCATGATTTTGAGGGGAACATTGGGAGAAGAAACTTCAAGCCTGTCCTTACTCCTGACTATTTGAGCTCCACAATGGAGACAAGGCAGACAGGATATCAGAACAGACAAGAATTCCAATTTCCTGTGCTTCCCTCTGACACACTGCTGGAGCAGCCAGCAGAATTTCCCATTTGGGTAACTCAGCACATTTTCATGTCATGAAAGGAGGATGCAGGTCCACTGCAGTGGCTACCCAGGTATCACCAGTTCAACCATATTTTGAAAGAAACTTGAAAATCTGAAGAGTCAAGCTAATTAAAGCATTCTGGGAGTGGCTGCTGAACCAACATTTCCTGTTATGTTATCATTAGGATCTGATTTAGTTTATGGGTTGTACTATGATAATGTATCATGCTATTTTGCAAACTGATATTACAATCAGTCTATATAATATCATATTATGGGATATAATACTTTCCGTAAATGTCAGGCTTCACCTAAGAGTTTGAATTATGACTCCATATCTATGTGTAATTTAGCAATTTGTTATGTCCACTGTCTTCTGCTGACATGAAATATCAGTGTCATCAATTCTTAGAATAACACATATATTTATGTTTTCAAGGCTTTGTTTGCTCATTTGTTTCATTAGAAAACCAATATTGTCTTTCACAAGGCCAAAGATCAGTTCTTTTCTCAAGGGCTTTCCACGAGTCATTCTACTCAGGAATAATTCCTCTGGTATCTAAAATGTCACTTATTTCTTCTTATCTCTGATTTGACCATGAGTAAATGACTACAGAATGTCTGTGCACTGTGCAGCATTAAAAATATTATCAAAAGATTTTTCATCTTGAACAACGTGATTCTCTCAGGACACATCTCCATCAGCAAGGTCTGTTTATAGCCTTGAGTGTTCGAAATTTCACAGTGAGAGGCAAAGGGCAAGGCTCAGTCATATGTTGTGGCAACTGCACAGAAACCATCAGGTTATACTGTTTCCAGGAATGAGAGGAAGGACAGGAGATGATATGTCAAAATTGTACCAACAGCAATGGATGATTATCTCAGAATTCTCTCAGAATTCATGGGACCCTACTTCCTCTTGCCCTAATGGAAAATTAGGATGTGAAAACACGTAAATGGTGAGGCTTAGCTTCTTGAATGTAAGCTGACATACAAGATGGAATGATAAGTTTTTCTTGATGAGTATTATAGAAACCAAGATATTACTCCCTTTTGTCTACCATTACTTTCAGAAAGGTATGCTGCTGGTCAAAAAACCTACTGGTATTTCAGCATGCACCTATTTGAAATGTATAATAGGTATAATTTGAAATGTATAATGTATTCTCATACTGAAAAAAGAGGAGCAGAGCTCTAGCTTTCTTAAATATCTCTAACCTTCCACTGCCCACATTGCTTTAGGCCATTGTATACATCTCTCTCTTCAAATGCACAGCTAAACCAGTGCAAAATGGAGGCCTGAGGGGACAAGCATCTACAACTGTTTCAGATTGGATTTTACATGCAAGCTCACTATACCTGTTTCAAACAGGACACCACCCTTGTGCACCTCCTCCCTTCTACCACTTTCAAACCACCTCCTCTCTCCCTATTAAATAAATTTTACTATCAAAGTAAAGTAAAATACACACATTTTATTTTTTTACTACTTATGCAAAGTCACAAAAGAAACTTTCTGAATTTAAAACCTCTGTTACATAAAGTAAGTTAGGATTTAAGTGATTATAATTAGGTTTTCTCAGGTCATGAAAAGGAGGTGTTTATTCCATTTTCACTGTAGTTCTACAAGAAAAAATGCAACACACCTGTAAAACTTAAAAAAAAAAAACTTCTCTCTGAATGTGGATTAACTTCAAATAACAACAAAATAGAAATAATTTTATTTGCTAATTCACAATACCTTGCAGTGAAATTAAACCTCTTCATAGTTTGTGAAATAAACAAGTAGCATGTTTATTCCAGTGAGCTCTAGTCAAGGGAGAATTTGCAATTTTTTAAACAGAAGTTACAGCTCACATCTGGATTTTTCTACAGTTGTTGCACCTTTATGATTCATGAAAATTGAAGCTTGCTGAGCTCCACTGTAGTACCTTCAGTTACTCATGGCCCTTCTCACCCCCCCACTTAGGCAGATGAAAAGGGGCTGAAGTTGCCAGTAAGATGTTAAGTGCCTCAGCAACTTTCAAAATTCACCCCTATTAACTTTCCACATCAGTCAGGTGGCACCATACATCTCAGCTTTGCCCCTATGCTGCACTTAAGTGTCCTCTACAAAATTGTATGATTTTCACCTACTCACACTTTCCATACTGCAACTGAAAGACAAGCTGTTAAAAAACCTGATAAAAACCACTCTTACAGAAAAACTCCACTGACAGAAGATTCCCGAGCAACCAAAAAATAAAAATTCCAAAGTTGTGCTAGAAACAAACTGCTAACTGGCAACTTCCAAAAGAATCCTAAGAAGAAAAAGAAACCTTAAACCTACAGCAGTCAAAAAAAGCTAATAGTTGGGGGAAAATTAAATGCAAATGTGAAGTGCAGTTCTGATGGCATGAGTTAAAGGAGAGTTGCAAATTGCTTTGCCATTTGCTGAGGAATGAGTGTTCTTCTTGGAAAAAGGTAGGCACATATGCCATTTTCCTGTATTTTGATGTTAATGGCAATCTCTGGTACATGCATTGAATGGGAAATACCTATTGGTTCTTTTAACTTCCAATGTTGAAAGAATGAGACAATATGAACAAGGAATTTCAGTTTCAATATCAGAGTTAATTCAAGCCAGCACTGGGCCTGAAATTGCATCTAGAAATTTGCCAAAACTCTCCCTTAGAATGAGATGAGTAGTGCCCCAAAGCCAGTGCAGCAACCAAAGTGCAAGTATAAAAAAGAAGGTAAAAAAGAGTTCTTGATGTTAAAGAGCTGAAACCTAGTAATTCACACATGATTTCATGTGTGGGGGGGATAGGAAATTCCCAAATCTGGCAGACAAAAAAAGCAGGCATAGGTCTGGTTCAGACCAATACGAGAGGGATATCTCTCAGAGCACACACAAAAAAATCAACCTATACCCAGGCCTTCTGCTGCAGATGTAGTGACCTAAGGATGCCCAACCCATCTAACTCCCAATTCCGAGGCATATCCAGAAAAACTCACCGCTGCTGCTGCTGAGTCGCCTGTCCCTCCTACAGGAGGTGTCCCAGCATCTTGACTGATGCTTGTGCTGCCCAGAGCCTGAAGGAGCTGAGGCTGGTGCTCTGGGCACATGGAGCTGGGCTTGGCAGCAGTGCCAGAGCCTTCTCCCTGGCTTGTGGAGCTCTCAATCCACCACCTTTGAGCATGCGGCCACAGACCCAGGGCTCAGCCAGGCCCCCACTAACTGGGCAGCAGCCCTGGCACCCTGCTTACAGGGGGCATCTCCAAGCACGGGGGACACACAGAGGCCTGTCAACAGGTGACCCCCCTTGCTTCTCAGAATGAGCATGAAACACCCCCAGAGTGGGGGACGCTGACCAGCATCCTGCTTACACGCTGCCCACCCAGAGACCTCAACTCCAGCAGTGGGTGAGCCCACCAGGAGAAAGCCATAGTAAACACTCAGTGCCCCCTTCCAGCAGAGCACTTCCTCAACCTGCCCCAGGGACATGGGGCAGGAAGGGCTCATTCCTATCTGCTGCCTTGCAGGGCAGTAAGCTGCTCTGGGTGGCAAAGGGCTCCACAGCTCGTCACGCACCGTCCTGTCATGCTGATTGGACTCTGACAAGGACAGCCAGCCAGGCTGGCACCACCAGCCTTCCTACCAAGTGGGCTAATGCTGTCCCAAAGTGAGAAGGAACAAGTCTGAATGCTCCTTGGCCCTGGACAGAAGGCAGGATCGACCTGCAGGCATGCATGAGGTTTGTATTCCAGGCTTGGGAAACCCAACTAATCCATAGTGCAGTGATTTTATTAAAAAAAAAAATCAAACAAAAATCCCAAAGACACACCACAGGCACATTACACTCACAAGTACACAAACAAGAAGGGGAATTCCAGAAGAGAAAGACCAACCTGGGCAGCCAGAGACATAAGTCCAAGCCTCCCAGACAGGCTGATGGAGGCCAGAGCTCTCAACACATTGTCTGAAGAGGCCACTGCTGGGGCAAGTCCTAATTATGGGCTTTTCATACTGGGCATGGAATCAGCTGGCAGAAAGCTGACAGGTGAACAGGGACCTCCGTTACAGGAACAAGGGCTTGGGCTGAGCTCAGGTTCCCAAGTGAGAAGAGAGGGACTCTCACCCTCCTTACAGCGCCATCACTCTCCCCACATAGCCAAAGATGCAATGTGGCAAACGGCCTCTGCACCTCAAACCTCACCTTTTTTACAGGGAGGTCACCCAGCTCTGAGCAAGAAAGGTGACAATAGGACCTTCCATGGGCATACTCGTATTGGACTGAAGCCCTATGCCCAGAGCACCTCTCTTCTGCCCTTCTCCACTCTTTCTTATCCACCCTTCTTCTCTCACTCTTCCCATTCTTCCTTCTTTTTGCTTCTCCACAGCCTGCACCTTTCCTCCCCTGCTTCCTGCACTCCCCTCCTTGGCAGTGGCTCCTGCTGCTGTGGGAAGAGATACAGCACAGGTTACCAGTCTTTTAACTTGGCTGAGACTCTAGACATATGTTTTAGGGCTTGCAAGTGGAAGACCTGTAAACAGGGTCAGGAGGAAGAAGCACCTTTGTGCAGAACTTTGCTCTCAGGGTGTTTCATTATGGAATTTTTTCCCCCACCCAAGAATTGTCCGTTGGTTTTTTTTTCGTAGTTCCATTAAAATATAGATTATTTAGTTATCAGATGCATTATATGTCTTATTCCAATAACCTTTCCTGTTTAAAAAATTGTTTAAAATGTAAAAATCCATGTCCCAAAGACTGTGTGACTGTCATTGAATTTTCTCTTTATAACCTGTTCCAAACCTGCATTCATGACTCTCCATTGACTTGTATGGCAGCTTTTCATGTACAGCAAAAGTAATTCCTAAAGCAAAGAGGATTTTCAAGTATTTCCTGCTAAAATAATTATTCTTTGCTTCTACTTCAGCATATTGTTGCACAAGATTGTCTCCTCAGTTACTATCATGTGGAAAGACTCACTCTACTCTCTAGCTCTTTCTTATCTCAGCTTTTCCCACCTAATCTCTAACTCATTCTCAGTTGTACCTTTCTCTGGTCCTCTTGTAGTGAGTCAGTCTGCTTTCGCTATGGAACCCCTGAGGATGAAATGAGTCTTTTTGAAGGCCCTTTTAGGTTTTTTTTTAAGAACGCTTCCAATTTCCCAGTAAATTCTAACTCTCCTTGTCACAGTAGCCATTCTGGGAACTCAGCTGCATCTCAGTACTATGTGTTAGCTTACTCCTTTCTTTTTTTCCAAGAGCTAATTTACTGCTTCCCAAATCAGATTTCTTTCTTGCTGGCTGCTACTGTATATGTAATCTCAGGTAGCTCAACATTTTTCCACGAAGTCTTGAGCTAATGTCTCTTAGTATTCACCTCCTCAAGTCTCCTGCTGTTTAGAAACACTATCCTTTTCCACCTAAACACCACTGTTATCACTTCTAATGTACTTCTACCCACCTAACTGAAACCCTTCAATGCCAATATGAGGGGTTTTGCTTCTGAAATCCTCAAAATCCTCTTTTTGCTTCTGAAATCCTCAAAATACCATATCTGGGATACCTCAGCATTTCCCAACAAAACTTGTGGCTGTCCCTCAGATGAAATTTGATGCATCCAATCCGAGACTTCATCACCTCTCCCATGAATTAACTCAGGTTTTACTAGCCAAAACTATTCAGTCTTCTTTCTGAGTCATATTAGCACTTCTAACCAAACCCTGCACTGTTCCTTCAGGTATTTGGGGGTGGTTACCGAACTCCTAAATTTCACTATCACCTGGAGGCACCTCACCATTTCCTATCCATGTCCCCTTAAAATATCTGAATGTCCTCTACCCTCAAGAACCTCCAATGTTCCCTCTGAGATACCTCAGGTTTTCTCCTCAAAAATGGTCTGTCACCCTGGTGTACTTCAGTGTTTCCTGCCAAAAATCTCCAGTGCCCAGCTTATATTGGGCAGTGTCCTATCCCTTCCATGCACTGCTCCTTCTGCAGGAAACCTGTGACAAACCTTGATCAAGGCCTCCACCATCAGTACTTGCTTTTCTCACCTCAGCTTCTCCCTGGATTCTCACACTTCTCTCCCACGCCCTCTTAAGGACCTCAGTGTTTCCCATAGAACAGCCTCTGCTCTCCCCAGAGATACCGCAGCCCGTCCCACCCACCTGAAGTATCTCAGCGCTCCCAAGGTACCTGAGAGCTCTCCTCCTTTGAGGTGACTCGGCATTTCGTCCTACAATACAGCACATTTTACCCAAATACCTCCTCTGTCCCCCTTTGGAAACCTCACACAAAGGGGTATTGTGGACTTACTGAATTTTGAGTACTAGAATATTAAGCAACTCTGTCTGGCATGGCAAAATGAATGCCTGTTGAGGTACCTCAGCACATCCTACACTGTTGTACCTCAGAGGCATGTTGGAACATCTTCTGTATAAAATACAGCCAAGAGTCGATAGCGGCCAGTAAGATTAACTCTAAAACTTATCTGCATCCTCTGTAAAAAAGCCTTAGAACTGTTGTTCCAAATTGCCAGCTCACCCACTCAGTGGTCATGGCTGACCTGAAGTAAATTATATGTAGAGAACTGTTACAAATTCTGAGAAGCACTGTAGGAAAATGTTCCATTGAAGAAATTTTATCCATAAATTAGTCTGCAAGAAAATAGGCCTGTAGATTAACAAAAACCCAAAACAACAAAACCCACCTTCTATTATGAAACAGCAAACTCCTTGATGTGATCTGATTATTATGATTATTAGACAGATGCCTCTGCCAAAATTAAGGTGCAAATGACTCCATATGCTGAAGTCAACAGTAAATGTGAGGCAGAGAGAGAGAGAAAGAAATAGAAGAGAGGGGTGGAGATAAAGAGAGTGAGAGAGAGACAGTCATCACCCCTGTGGATCCAGTGGTGTCCTGTTGGTCCTCTTCTGGTCTTGGTGGTGGGCGTCCCTCAAACTACAGAGTTCAGTGGATTAATATAGGCTCAGGTATTTGTGGGAACTCCCATGCACCTCTCCTGTGGGGGGTTTTACACTGCCTTTTGCACAAGACTCCGGATCTGTTGCAACACTTGTGGATCATGTGCAGTCCTCTTCTGGAAGGCCTCAGAAATGAGTCTGGGGGGGCACTTCGGGGGTCTTTGATAGTTTATGACCCTTTTTAAGACATGAAAGATGCCTCTCATGTGACTGTCCCATGTGAACACAACCTTCCTGAGGCAGGGGAGTTTTACAACTGAGCCAGCTGAGTTTGTGGAAGGGAGGATTCTCCACAGGGTCTGCTCCTTATCTGGCTTGTAGCCTCCAGTGATGGGTGTCCACCCCCTCTGTCTTATGCAGACCAGAGGTTTCACCACCACACACCCAAAAACTCTCCTCCTTCCCCTCGTTTGGGGGGGAGAGTATGCAAACCTAGCCTCAGCAAATGAGTCTGAGGGCTATGGCCAGCCCCAGCTGGACTCAGCCAGAGATGATTTTCAGCACAGCTGCTAGGTTTGGCTTTTCTTGTGGCTACCCTCTTGTCCCCCAGATGTATTTACTCCTCCTTAGACCTGAGCTAATTGGACAATACCTTATCTCAAGTTCCTGTATCAGGAGGCATATTCAGGGGGAAGGAGGTGGCTTCAGTGGTCACAGAAGAGCAGTTCTTTCTTTGCAGTTTCCTACAGTGGGCAAAGTCCTTCAGTGATTTTAACAATGTTTGAGACATTAACCATTTCACGCTCTCACACTCCTGAAAGATAAAAAAAGAGGTATGGGGTTAAGCAAGTGCCTTTGATGCATATCAACACTTCTGATGGCAAACAGATCAAGAATCTTATTTATGAAGGTCAAGATGCTGATTGCATTCTTTGAGGGCTCAGAATGTAAAATATTAGAAATAGATATTAATGTTCTTGGTCTAACCCATTTTCTGTGACATAGTGTCAAGAAGAATATTGAATTTACACAGAAACAAAATAGGTGAGTTTTCTTACTGTAAGACACAGAAAAACTGCTACAGATATCAGCGAATATAACATTTACTGATCTGTTTCCGTGGCAATTCCTAGTATTTATGCTTAGCCTAAGTATGAGTTTTCTGTTGAAAAACAGATCAACCATTAGGACCAATGAATTCCCCATGCCAGTGTAAAACATCTAGAAGGATTTGGATCTCCTGTTCATATAAGTGGTCAGGAGATAATTGAATCTCCAGTCCACAACTGATTGAAAACTCCATGTGGGGCTGTAAGCAGACTAGGAATTGCTTGCTAACTTCTTTATTACTTGGCCTTTTATTTTCAGCTGAATGTTAGTGAATATGTGACTGAAGTATACATTTAGATTTGAGGGACACTGAGAAGATTTCTCAGCAAGCTTTTCTATCGCTCAAACAGGAAACACAGTATTAGAAAAATCTGAAAAGAATATATAAATAAATCTTCAAAAGGTGAATAGCTGGTAAAAATGTATCTAGAATATATGTTAACTAAATGGAGATCACAAAATTAAACACTTTATCTGTGAAAATATTTTAATGATAACAAATAACTGTAATTGGTGGACTTATCTTCTGAACATGCTTCAGATAGGACTGTACCATCTGGAGTTACCAGCAATTTGATTAAATGCCAAATTTCTAGTTTTGAATTCACTAATATTACTGTAATCTATTTGATATATTCTTTATTTTGGATTCATGACTAACATTACAATGTGCTTTTTGCAGAACAAAAATTGCCTAACAAAAACACCTAGCTATTTCTATTTTTGATATTCCTATCTTATCATTATGAAGCATCTAGGAATATCTAGCTGAGTAATCATTATATTATCTAAACAAACTCTTTTGCAACATGGCATTTTTTAAATATTATTAATGATCCTGGTCAGCATCACAAAGGACACCAGCCCCCAGAAATATGGTTTGGTAAATACATAATACAAATACAAAAAACGAATACAAATCACAGAGTAGTTTTCCTATGTCGTGTAACAGCAGATGACGAAGAAGGAATTGTGTGAAGATTACATGAATGTAAAAATAAAGTAGTAAAGCAAAGAAAAGGCATGCTTTTTGGTTTAGAAATTGTCCTTCCAAGCACCTTTGTGTTTGGTTTTCTTGTTTATGTGCAAGATGGTAAGAGTAAAATAAAAAAATATAATATATATGAAAAATAGATTAAAAAAAAGAAGAGATAAGCACTCAAATAGTCTAGTTGTGAAATTTCTGCTTTATCTTGTCAGCTCAAATTTATTCAGTCTTGTGGCTAGCTTTGATTTTTAAAATTTGTCACTACCATGGCTATGTGAACCACTAAAAAATATTCTACTACTTGATCATTACCTCCCTAAATACTCTTAATATGTCTACCTTCTGCTGTTGTATATTATCTTCTCCCCAACAGTTTATTAGGTAGCTTAAAATTAGTTTGTTGGTTTCACAAACAACAACAAATTGGGGTTTCACGTGTCATTGTGACATACATCATAATGTCACAGCCTAAACTCCTTTCTCACTCACAATTACTGCTTCTCTTTCAGCCTTTACTAGTGGCGAGATTTTCCCCTCGCTACCATGGGCACTGCCTTGTTCTGCTGTTTGATGTTCTAGCATCCCAAGTCCAGTGTTTTTCTCTATGGAAATAATTGCCTTTTCACTCTTTCCTTCATCTTAATCATTTTAGGTAGAAGATACAAGGAAGTGAGTGAGGAAATGGCTTCATTTATAAACTTTATAAACTCTTCCTTTTCATCTGCAACTGAAACTCCTTCCTCTAGTCTGACACTGAGCAAACAGGATAGTGACCTAAAAAGACTAAAGAGCAGGGACACACAGCTGCCTGTCCTTTGTGTATGCCCATTTATTTGGTGTATTCAGCTTTGTGGTAACAAGGAGCTAAATCATTCGCAATAAAGAGGCAGACCCAGATTGGAAAACAACTGAGCATCTCTAGAATGTATTTCCTTTATTGATATTATATTTATGACTATATATCATGCGTATAATGTGGTATATTTTTTATCTCTGCATATGATATATAATTGATATTACTATCAATTGAGTTATCCGGGTAGGCAAATCCAGTCTTATCTTCTCCCAGAAACAGCCATGATTGTTGAAAGTTCTAGAGTGTCACTTTCTGGCCGCAAGCTAGGGAAAGTCTTTCTCCCTGATGCAATTAAGCACTTATTATTTATCAAGGAGTTCATCACAGGGCTTGAAATCATGTGTCCTGTCTCTCTAATGTTTTGCTAATATTTTCTTCCTCTACTCCAACTTTTTTGTTTCTTATACGGTCTGCTTTTGGATCACCTTTTTCCTCAGTTCTTTCTCTTCTTGCCCCCAAAGAAAACAGGGCAAAGCAAAGTGATCTAGTTTCTAACATCTGTCAAAATCTGATCTTGGATAGGGGCAGAACACATTGGTTTGCAGTGAACACATTGCTTTTGAGTGGGAGGGACTGAACTTCTAGTGAAGTTTTCTTCCTTTTCCACTCTCTCCCAGAATTATGTTTCTGGTGGAAGTATACTGGCTTATCCAGAGGGTTTTATTCCTAAAATAAGGTAATTATAGTACTGACATCCATGTGGAAGACAAAGCCTTAAAACCTTTACATTCACAATAACAGCTTGATAGTAAACAGAATCTGAAGAAAAAAGTGATGGCCTAACCTTCCAGCTGTAGACTTATTGCATGGTCAATGAGGATAAATCTGTTCAGTTGAAACTTTTGCAGCGTATGACCTTTTTTCTTAGCTTAATCAATAAAGCAACCAGTATTCCAGTTTTCTCTGAATCCATTTTGAACAGCAAAACCAATTTGTCTATGGCATGTCTCCAAAATTCAGAAAGCAAACCTCAGATACCGACTGACAAGTGGGATTTTGAGATAATTTAATCAATCTAAGCAATAATAAAAAAAAAAATATTAAAGGATATGCAATAATTACTGAAATAAATTGAAATTCAATCTGAATGTACAGGATGATGTGTCTTGTAGTACACTTTTTTTTTTTGTGAGAATCATCCACTAATTATCATCATTAAAATACAACTGGAAATGCAGATTTTATATTCCTTTTTTCAATACAATTGTTTTGTGCTTTAAGTACCATACTGTCATTGAAATTAACCTTTTGACTAGGTTCAATCCTTTCTTGAAAGGATTAATTTATTTTTATTGTTGGATAAGATTCCTGTAGGTGTCTCAGGAAAATTCTGCACAAAAAAAAAGAGTAAATACACCATGCAGCCACATGTATTATGTCTGTTTCTTAGGCAATGTCAAGCCAATTGTGTACATATCAATAAGCTGACTGAGAAGTCTCTGTGTGTGTACAATAACTGAGAGCATCCCTTCTGAATGTGACTTAGTGAACCCAAGCAGATCAGGAAGAGAGTTCCTGTGCAGCAGCCATTGCTTCAGGAGTCCTGTAGGTTAGGATATCTCAGGGGAATCAGGAACTACTGATCAGGAACTCTCTCTCTCTGCGAGAACACAAAACCATCTCTGTTTAGACAAAAGATGCATCTAGGTGAATATCCTGTCTGCATCAAAAGATGACAGCATTTATCTGAAATAAAGGCATAATTAACAAAGCTAATGTAGGTGCTCCTAGTCTGCAGCAATCTGTGGGCCAGGAATTTTCTGAAGGTGGTGATGTTATCTTTATAATTATTAAAAACTTCTGGTATCCAAAACATTCTGTGGAGAGAAGTTCCATAGCTCAATCTTATATGTTGCATGAAGGACAATCTTTCTTTTTTCTTTTTCATTTTGACCTGCCACATGAAGGTTTTAATGTTTTAATGTCAGTGTTTTAAGCCTCTTGCTGTTGCCAAGCGTTGTTTCTTATTCATATGCCTCATAAATCTCTCTGACATCTGGATTGTCTTTTTGCAGACTGAAGAAGGCTGTCTGTTTAGTACAGAATCTTCCCTACATTTGTTCCAGTTCTACTATATCCGTTCTGACATAAGGAATTGCATACAGAATTCAAGAGACAGAAGCACAGTCAATTTATTCTGCAGCACAATATTTTTTCTGGTTTGTTATCTGTTTATTTTTTCTCTTTTTCTTTCTCCTCCTATCTTTGTCTTTCTCTTTTTCCTCTTTTTTTTTTTTTTGGATTCTTACTGAGAACTCAGCTAATGCTTTCATAGACCTATTTATTATAATCTTAAGGTGTTTTTCAAGATTTGTAGCAAACATCTAAGAATCTATTTCAGTATCTGTAAAGTTAGGACTGTTTTGTCTTGTATGTTTGATTTTATAACTTTTGTTTCTGAAATTTTCCTGCCTTCTATTACCCAACCACTCAGTCTTTTCATGTCCATTTGCAATTCTTCACAGTCACCCATATGTTTACTATTGTTATTTGCATAAATGTTAACAAATTTTGCCACCTTATTGCTTTCCAGATCTCTTGTGACAATAGGTAAAACAAAGTTTTCATATAAAGTTTGTCCATGTCCATATATGTCCATTCTCATTCAAGCTGAGAAGTATCACAGGCAGATTAAGCACTTCAGCTCTTCCACATATCCAAAATTCAGTTTTAAAAAATTAATCAGAAAACAGACCAGAGATCTGAATTCTGAAGCTCTCCCAGAGTTTCCGGACTCATGGTTCAGGATGAAAATAACAATAACAGTAATAATGTGGATTACTTTTCACCAGCTTAAATAAGTGGGGACTCGATAATGGCACTGTTGATCCCATTTGCATGGTACCTCTCCCATTGCCTGGTCAAAACTGAGGTCATTTCTATAACAAATGGCCACTCAGTGCTACAGAGAGAAAGGTTTTGATCATTTCATAAGGTCTGTTTTACTTTCTTTCTGAGGCACTGTGATAGCATTGCTTTTCATCTTATTGTACAGTTCATCAAACGAAAAGAAATATTTTTCCATTCTGCAATGTGGAGAGTAGATGTTTTCTAGTCCTTCTGGACCAACCATGATTCACATGATTGTTGGAGATTGCAGGAGGCTGAATATAATGAGCCACATCTCTTTTTTGTGTGGTTTGAGACCCAAGGAACAATTGTGTTCCTTGGTTCTCAAAGAGCCAATCAACAAAAACAAATTACTTCAAAAAAGAAGGATTAAGTCAAACAAACAAGAGAAAAGGAAAGGAAGGGAACATGGCATGGTAAGAAAACTCCTGAGACAGATGGATGGGCAGCACAAAACATTAATTCCCTGAATGGGAAACTGGAATGTGGGAGGAAAAGCAGAGGCAAAGAATTTCAGAAAGCCCTGTGCAATATGTATTCATTTTAGTTTCTTTTCCCACTTTCTTTAGATCATTTTGGCACTTTGGGTACAACTTGTGTATGTGATGTAAAATGTTCTTGCTTTATCTGATGACTGCTTTCAGAATAAACACTGAGTAAGTGATCTCAACTGTGTTTGTGTCTTATTGGTGATGTTATGAGAAGATTCCATCTGCAAGATTTTCAGTTTTGTCAGAAGACATTGAGCTCTTAGGCACTGTAATTTCTTTCAAGAATAAGATAATATTTCATCAGGCGAGTTTTCAAAATTACCTCTTTCTACAGACATAGGTTTACTTTAACTGACTTGCAGCTCTCATAAGAGACAGCGTGATGCAGATCAGTGAGGAATCAGTAACAAGAGTTGAGCACCAAGGCAATGTGCTTTCAGTAGCTATTTTTGTAGGTAGACACACTTGCATTTCCTGAAATATTTTTATTTTTTCTAAGTTTTAGGTGTTGGGGAGTTTTTTGTTAGTTTGATTTTGTAAGAGTACAGAGAATTATAATTAATCCAAAGGCTTAATTGATTCCCTGTGGTTCAGTCTGAATGCAATGGAAAGATTAAACCAGTGTACTTTGTGGAAGGAACTCCCTGAATACCAAATGAAATACGAAGGCCAAATAAGCATGCATGAAATTCTTGAGGACATAATGATTTCCCAAAAGCCACTCAATGAGTCTAAATATGCAACTTTCTCACCTGCTGGTCTCCTGTATCTTCTTCTATCCTATGCTAGACTGCTTTCTTCAAACTCCAAAGAAGTGTCTGCTTATGGTTTTCCATACTAACCAGTTTTTGTTGCAAACGGACTTTTTAGAACTTTTCATACTCCTTCTGTTATCCTGTTTCTTAACACTTATCTTTTGGAAAAAAAAATCCAACACAAACCAACTAATTCTTCCTCATGAGTAGGAGGAGGTAAAACTTTCAGTTTTGCTCATGTCTGCAAGGACATAAATGCCGGCACAATGGAACAGACAGAAAATGAGAACTGGAGAAAAGGTAAAACCACTTGTTTTGCTCACAGTGCCAGTTTATGCTGCATTGAAGTTATGAAAATACAATGTAAGAAATACAGTCTGAGACGTGAAGTGTGCAGAAATCTACAGTAAAACATCTGAATAAAGTGAGAAATATTTTAGATTCCATTATCATAAGTGGATTAAAAATTACAACCTTTAATTTGTTCACTGAATTCATGCTTAATGCCTGTCATATATTGACACTTTAATGAGTGCCTGTCTACCCAAAACATTATTGCAAGTATGGAAAGAATGCTAGGCTGAGCAGGCAAAAAGAGATGGATTAGTTGAGACCATATGTCAGGACAGAAAGAGAGATCTTCCAGGCTCTGGACAGTTGATAAAGTCCTCCGACAGCTACAAAAACTTCACTCAAGGTTGTGGGAGACATGACTGAACCATGATAATCAGATAAACACCCAGTTCACTAAAACTTCTTCTATTTCTTACGTAGAGGTCATTACAGGGAAGCCACACTCAATTTTACTTGAATTACTCTCTCCAAATTAGACTCCCTACAAACTCCAACACACTCACTTCAGCTATGCAGACAGTTGAAATTTCTGAGCTGTTTATACATACCAGAATAAATCACATTTATAGATGCAGCTTGGAGCTAGTTGGTTTTGTAACTAATCAAATTATGGTTACATTGGTATAACTCAAAATATTGACTGAAGTCAACTAGGAAAAGAATGCAATAGACTCGAATGGTAAACAGACTTCATTGATAAATTAACTGTACAAACTTAGAATAACTGGAGGTGAACTTGTCCATCAATCTGTGAAGGCATTTGGAATGCTACTGTTGAAATTTGGCTGTGGGCAGCTCAGTCATCAGAAGATAACTGGCTATGTTGGGAAAAAGAAACTAAAATAAGAATATGGTAAATAAAGTTGTACATTTTGTCCATATTTAAAAATGTATTTTTGGGGAAAAAAGAATTCCTTAGAAGTCATATTTTTTCTTTTCATCTAGTTATAAACTGCCTAACTCTTTATTTGAAGAAAGTACTAAGAAATTTGTGTCATTTAACTCTGTACAATAATTTTAAGCTTTGAAATGAGTAAAACATTCTGTACTGTAGCTATTTTAATCTTGTTTCTCTACTAGATATCTCAGCTGTGCAAGCTACAATATTGATTCATCTGGGTGGAATGAAATATGACTAGCAATAGTGATACAGAAAATTCTGTTGATCTGATTTCCTTTCCCTGCCACTGTTCCTGACCTTGAATACCTTAGCTTCCAATAGTTCAGCCAAAGAGTGAAAAAAAAGGCTCTGAGATAGGAGCAGCAGCTTCAAAACTGTTGCAAATTTAAGCTCGTGGTTTCCCTGTTGTGGTGTTACAACTCCCCTTCCTCTTCGGCGCCACTCTAGAATCTCACAGAATCACAGAACAACCTGAGTTGGAAGGAACCCACAAGGATCATTGAATCCAACTCCTGGCCCTGCACAGGACAGCCCCAAGAGTCACACATGTGCCCAAGACCATTGTCTAAATGCTTCTTGAACTCTGCCTGGCTGGTGATGTGACCACCACTTCCCTGGGGAGCTGTTCCAGTGCCCAAACACCCTTGGGATGAGGAACATTTTTCTGATATCCAACCTAAACCTCTCCTGATACAGCTTCATGCCATTCCTTTGGGCCCTGTCACTGGGCACCACGGAGAGATCAGTGCTTGCCCTACTACCTTCTGCTTGTGAGGAAGCTGTAGACCATGATGAGGCCGCTCCTCAGTCTCCTCCAGGCTGAACTGACCAAGTGACCTCAGCCACTCCTCATATAGCTTCACCTCCAGACCCTTCACCATCTTCATTGCCCTCCTTTGGATGCTCTCCAGTTGCTTTATATCCTTCTTATATTGTGGTGCCTAAAACTGCCCCCAGCACTCGAGGTGAGGCCTCCCCAGTGCAGAGCAGAGGGGACAATCCCCTCCCTTGCCCAGCTGGCCATGCTGTGCCTGATGCCCCCCAGGACATGCTTGGCCCTCCTGGCTGCCAGGGCACAGTGACTCATACTCAACTTGTCATTGACCAGGATCCCCAGGTCCCTTTCTGCAGCGCTGCTGTCCATCCTCTTGTTCCCCAGTCTGTACACACAACCAGGGTTGCCCCATCGCAGGTGCAGAATCCAACACTTGTGTTTCTTAAACTTCCTAGCCAGTTGGTGACTACTCAGCCCTCTAATTTGTCTGTGTCTCTCTGAAGGACCTCTCTGACTTTGAGGGAGTCAATGGTTCCTCCCATTTTAGTATTGCAGGCAAACTTAATATACCTTAGAGTCCTGTGTCCAAGCTGTTTATGCAGATATGGAAGACCACTGGCCCTACAATGGAACTTGCAGAACCCCACTAGTGACAGGCTGCCAGTATGATGTCACCCCATTCACTATGAACCTTTGCACCCAATCCATGAGCCAGATGCTCACCCACTGTGTGACATGTTTATCCAGGTGTGTGCTGGACATTTTGTCCAGAAGGATCCTATGACAGACAGTATTGAAAGCTTTCCTGATATCAAAAAATATTATATCAACTGGCTTACCAACTGCTTATACTGCCTATAGTACGGTGATATAGTGATACCACTGTGTATAGTCATTAGAATATGGAAGCATAAAATATATGTGATAAACGTCACTGTGAATAGTGTTTGTTTTCATATTTAAAATATATAAAGAAACATGGCCTCCTTTCTTATTCGTGCCTTTCCCTCCCAAGACATAATAAGCAGCACACTGAAATCTCCAAACTATTTTCCACGTTCAAGTCCAGGAGTCAAGACATCGTGATGAAACTATGTTTTCAACAGACTCCTTTATTGCATCCAAAGAAATTCAATAAAACATTGTAATAATAGTTTGAGTGCCATCACTTTAGCTTTTAAAAGTACGATGGGAACAATTATGCACACTTGTCTTAGCAGCAAGGATGAAGAAATAAATGTAGGAAACAACACCTCCAGAGAGATTCATCAAAGACTTGGAGGCAGAAAACAGGGCTTACAATACCTTTTATCCCAGCCTTGACAGATGACGTCAGATTCCAGTCCCAGCACTGACATTTCTTAACTGCTCAGACCTTGAAAACATGCGTTGGAGCCACTGTGATTCAACTGTTCATCTCTGAAATGTTTCTTTTCCTAAAGCATCTCTGTGCTCACGCTGTTACGTTGCAGATTATTTACAAATGCCCTGGCTGAGTGGATGACGATGTTTACTCTGCATCAAGCCTTTCAATATCCTCATTCTAAGAGCAATGCTATCTTACATGTTAAGGGCTAAGCTGCAGCATTCAGATGAAATAAAGTATCTTTTTTGTTTGAAAGATGCTGCCAGTTCTGCACAAACACAGAGGAAACTGTCATAACACAATCTATGTGCCAGAGTAAAGCTATAAAACACTTACTAAAAGACATGGTTTATAAGACAGTTGAAGAAATTTACTTACCTAAATGCAAGGTAGAGACCTGAATATCTTTTTACATTTATAAGAGATGTGCGTTTAGCAAATAAAATTAATTTTTCTTCAACTAATTCCATCCTACATTATGGCATCAATTATTTTACCTTTTGTTAGGAAAGGATTCGGGTGATACAAGGGCTTTGTCTTCTTTGGGGAAATTATTCCCTTCCAGTCACACTGATCAACTTTCTCAAATGAACTCACAGATCTTGTAGTATAGTCCATTCCAGATATCTCTGAAAAAAAACAAATTAATAAATTTAAAAAACCCTCAGACTAATAATAAACTGTCCTTGCTTAGTTTTAAAATGAAACTTGGTTTTGCAGAATCTGTTTTTGCAGAATTGGATTTTAGCAGGATTCTGCCTCTATTCATTCTTTAATTGGATATATATTTCATTTCTGTCACTTCCTTAGGGATTAAAATATATTTGCCAGTGAGATTCAATATAAACCATTTTTATGATTGTTCAATATTTAATCTCCATGCAATTGACAACTAATTGATGTTGACATTTAATTGCGTGATTTTCTAAAGATCCCTTTTGTTAAAGAGCTTGCAGTACAGGTCAGTAATATTCAGAACATGCTTCCCACGTACACTCATTTCAGGATCCCAATGCAGTCACTGAAGATGAAGATGATTCCTAGCCTAGGTGTTCTGAGTAATTGTGCAGTGAGAGTTTACTGCTGCTCTTTACACATACAGCCTGTACAGGCTCCTTGTTTATAACAGTGCAAAAACTATCAAATGCTTATAATGTACCTGTTCTGCTTGACCTATACGTAATTGTAGACAAGTGAAAAAAGTACTGATAAATTAAATTATATACAGATTTGGATACGTATAATTTTCCTGCTAAATAAAATTCTGCTGGTTGCATCTGCTGTGTCATAGCAAAGAGTGGAACTACCAGAGAATGGCATCTTCTGCCTTCAGATGCTCCCTTCAGCCTGTGTGGGGTAGTAGTGAAGCACTCTTGTGACGGTGTGTTCAACATAGCCTGGACGTTCTGGACAAGAATAAAATGTTTTGGGTGCTCTTTAAGTTGTGGGGCACAGAGTTCTTTCAGAGCTGGAGGGGAAGGTTATTACATGGAAAAAATGTTATTTTCTATTCTCACCAGATATTCAAGTCCCAGCACTCTCTGGCACTTCCAGCATTATCACATGTAACCTTTTCAAGTATTTACCTATTTTTCTCTATTTATCCTTCTCAGGCCTATACTGTACTCTGCTGCTCACCGTTGCCTGGTAATGAAGACCATTTGGAATGCTGTCCAAAGGACAGTGTGATGTGGTGAGGAGCACACAGTGTTGGCTCAGGAGCTCAGCTGTCAGACTGCACTTTGGAGGCTGGGTTAAAGGGGTTTGTCACCGTAACAGTGACCTCCTGCTGCTGTGTGTCTTTTGCACATCTTTTGGGATTCCCCATGGATAAATTGTGTTAAAGAGAAAACACAGCGCTTTTTCTGCTATGTTACCCCCGTGAGGAAGAGGTTTGTCTCTGTGACAGACAAATCACACGGAGGGTGGTCAGGAGGAACTTGAGTCTGTCCTCTCCCACGGGTCAGAAACACCACGTGTGTCAAAGCCCGGGATGCCAAGAGTCTTTCCAGCACCCCCAGTGAGTTGTCTGAGACAGACACCAAAAAAACCTCAAGCTCTAAAACCATAAGAATTTATGGCGAACCCAGAATGCAAATAGACATTTATGTTTTGGTGAAAGATGTGATTAGGTTTTGGAGACCTTGGCATAATTATACAGTCACTGTCATTACGGGGTCACTATGTCAGAGTACTAGAAACTACTATCAGTATAGTAATTTGATATTATACAGCTTTTTTTATTTCAGTTTTAATTACATGAGTCTGCGTGTTGTCGGCACATCTACAAAATACCGAAACTAACCCCTCCCAGCAGCTCCTCAGCAAGAGCAGCCATGAGGTCTAGCTTTGTGTTTCAAGCAGACCCCGCGGACACAGAACTCGGGCTCTGGGTTTAGCCCAACCCGAAGTTGCCGGAGCGCGGGGCCGGGCCCGCACCCCCGATAGCAGATCCCACACGCCCCATGGCAGATCCCGCACCCCCGATAGCAGATCCCACACCCCGATGGCAGATCCCACACGCCCCATGGCAGATCCCGCACCC
>VWZT01004503.1:156326-188031 GCA_013397055.1 Pachycephala philippinensis | reverse complement strand
TCATTTAGATACTATTATTTAATATAAAAATATAAATAAATATTATTCTGGTGCAACTATCAGTATTCTTTTCCTGTCCCTTTGATGTCTCAGAATCTCTGCTGTTCTCTGTAGCAAGCTTCCAAGTTCATCAGTCTGCAGTGAGTGGTACTTGTAACTTGGATATTTCATTCTGTGAGGTAAATTTGAGGCTAGAACAGTGTAGGTTCATGCTTGCTCTGCAGTAGCTAAAAGCAAAATGACTGTACTTTTTGTGAACTTCTGCTCAGTGTATCAGAATTTAACAAAATTTTTGCTGTGTTTTGCTTCGAGGTATTTTAAGAGAAGAGAAAAATTCCCTGTGTGGGTTGTGGCCTGGAAAGTAAACAGCTTTAGTGTATATGAGAAACTTTCCTTGGGGCTGTACTTTGGGCCCTGCAGAAGTAGAAGCTGATAATTTAGGGTGGGTTGGGGTAGGGGACGCTGTAAATAAAATAGGCTGGAGGTGGTAATGTTTCTCCTAAGTTTCATGGGACTGGCATATCATACATTTTCTGAATATATTTTCCTTAGCCTACTGAAGCCTGGGGGCCATGTGGTGAATCAAGCTGAGAACATTATCTGAGAGTTTTTGGTGTGTTGTTTTTTGTAGGATTTTTTTGTTTGGATGTTTCTCTGGGTTTTTTTTGCTAAGGTATATTTCTCATGAGGTTTAAAAAACACATTGGGTACTTTCACTGTGTATTTTTCCTTAAGGGTAGGCACAAAAGAAATTGATTTCACAAATTCTCTTGAAAGTCAGTGAACTGTTAAGCCTGTAGAATTGTCACATACTTGTTTGGCATGTTAAGGTTTTCGAAGATTGCAGTAGTAGCAGTAACTTCTAGCTCGATGACATGTTGATTGCTGAAAGTCCTGTTATGTAAATTTAACAGTGATGATCTTGAGCTTTTGTTGGAGTCTGAGTGACACTAAGTGCTTGAGTGACTTTATTTGCTGATGGACAGGCATTGAGAATGCTTAATTGAGCATTCTGTTGTTTGACAGGTAGAAGTTTAATCATCGTTGGGCCCAAATGTAGTATGGGACTTATATGGCATTAAATTGCAGAGTGTATCTCAGATCCTATATGTGCATACACAAACAATACCATCGGTTTGTACTGTGACTGAACTGCCAGACAGGTTTTGTGTTCTAGTCTGATTCTTGGGACTCTTTCTTTACCCCAGAGAACAATAATTCTGTAAGCAATGTAAGTATTACCACTCATGTATCATTGGAGGAGGTATGTGTGATTCTAAGTACTTTTATATGTATGCAAGAATATTTGGTTGCAGCTCTACGAACTTAAGCAGACAAATGGTGGTGTGGTTTGTTAAGTTTTACTGCAATTAACTACATGCTGTTGAAACGTACAGTTCTAATTGATTTTTTTTCTTTCCATTTTAGTAATAATTGAATCACTGAGAGGCCTACCTCCAGTAAATGAGGAAAGCATAATTTTTAAAGAAGATCGGCAAGCAGCAGGAAAGGTGTGTGTAAAATAAAAACTTGTTATTATAATCTAAAATTGAAAGTATTCTTTAGCGCTCCAGAAAGTAGAGTTGAGGTTGACTGAATGAAAGGTAATGTTTCCTTGATATATAGCTTTTCTTTGTGCCTTTGACTCTTGTTATATTCATCTGTTTTTTTTAACCTCAAGAATTCCTAACCTGGAATTGATTGCATCCTTACAGAATTACAATATCTGGTGAGTTTCCAGTATTCGATGAGAGTGCTTGTAGAGAGGAAGAGATTGCTTTCAGATGTCTTGGAATAACAGGCTGTGCTCTTTTACTGCCAGATAGGGGTAGAGGTTTCATGAAAAATGAGGAGTGTTTTCTTCTATGCTGTGCTGTTCTGATATAAGGCCAGTGAAAAATGTTTGCTGAGAGGGTCGTTGCATTGAATTTTCTGTTTTCTGTACAAGGAAGGCCCTTGTCTACACTGGTTACTACTGAAATACCTTTGAATGCTAGATGTGAGTGGAACAAACTTAGCCTGAATTGCAGATGTTCTGTAAAACATGGCAAAATTCTCTGCTCTCCATGGATTTGGGGAACAAGTGGTAATTGATGTAAGGGCATCTTGTAAAGATGAACTTCGAGGAAAAAAAATGATCAGGAGATGTTAGAAGTGTTAAGAGACTTGAAAGCATAAAAGACACAGAAAACCAGAGATTTAACAAAAGGAAGAACTTACTTTTCCACATTGTAACAAACAGTAGTTGGGGAAATACACTGTCAAACAAAATTTGGTAATAAAACTAAACTGTGAAAGGAACTTTTATTTGATGCTGCATTTTGAAAATACATTGGACTTCTTAAATATCGTTGTCTACAATGAAATCGCTATCTGCTCGTGGTAGTTTATTTAAACATTTTAATTTTATTTCTTTCAGATATTTGAGATATTTGGTCCTGTTTCACATCCTTTTTATGTGATAAGATTCAACAACTCTGAGCATATCAAAACAAAAGGTATTAATGTGCAAGATAACATGTATTTTGCTCCATCAGTGGAGGACTTCACCCAGTATATATTTGCAGAGAAGCTAAAACAGTGAGTCTGATTTCTTTTCTAATGTGGTTATAATGTTTTTTTTATATAGCTAAAAATGTTGGATTAAAGTTGAGTCTTCGGTTAGAAACTATTTCCTTTAGATATTCTCAACTGTGTTGTAATAACAAGACTGTGTACTGTTTTGCCTTTGAGAACAATAAAGAGTAGCTGTAAACTGCAAGCTTTTAAAGTGCTATAAGTACTAAAGTTTAGCTTCTTATTCTACTTAATATCCTAAGCTTGCTTTCTTTTTACGTTGCTGTTAACTAAAATACCACAACCAGAAAAGTTCATTGATGCTTCCTCCACACCCTCTGACACATGTATACACAAGTATAAAAAAAGACAGTTTTTCAAGCTGAACTTTCCAGATTTTGTTGTTCCTTGGATTCTTGTATAGTTTCAAAACTGATAGTAAACTTGTTTGCATTATGAACAAGTTTGTATTAATTTACTATTTTTATTTCATATTACAAGGCCAGAACTGAAATGTAATAATCAATAAATCTATTATATAGTTGGAGGATAACAATTCTAGATAAAAATTACCCTCTAAATTTGCAAGAGAGGAGGGATTTGAGTGACAATGTAGTGTGATGTTCAGAAACTTCTCAATAGTGTTTGTGTATCCCAGTCTGACTGAGGAAAGTAGCGTGAATAAATAGGACTTGATGCCATTTAGAGGAAAGTGTACTCAAAGATAGACTAAGAAATAAAATGTAATAAATGACAGCTAGGTATTAATGTTGTAATTGTTGATGGATAATCATCAAGATGTTGATCAAGGTTAAATATCTTTTGTGATACAAGTGACTTAGTCTCTGTTATTAAGATTAGTTCTCAGGGGTTGGTTAATTGTCTGCATTCATTACAGCTGTGCCAGTATTCATACTGCATAGTTCTGTTCTTAAGTCAAATGTGTAGCCAGACCTGCAGGAGTCTTTTTTTTTTTTTTTAACTTCCTCATTTCCGTGCAAGCAACAAGCATATTTTCTTCCCTTTAGTGAGGACCAAAATAGATCATTTTCTTGCTCTGATGCTTGTTTGTTTCTCTGCAGCATTTTGATGCCAGCTGGTCTTTGATTTGCGCTATTAAACTTTGTTGCTTAGCACAGTAACTGCACAGCCTTTAATCATCTGCTTGCTGCATCAGTAACCGTGTGCTGTACTCAGCATCTGAGATGGGAGACTTGTGGTTTAGTTTTTTTCATGCTTTGGGAATAGTTTTGGAAACCATTTTTCATGTGGTAATACTTCACTGCCATAGGTGGTAAAAACCTGTAACCTAGGCAAGATACTTCAGACATCCCTGGCTTCCCAGCACAGCTGAACAGCACTTCAGACACTCTTGCCCTGATTAGGATGAGTACCATGACTTAAGTTACGGTACACCGAAACAATATTTTATTTTTGGGCTTTGTCAGTGCAATTTCTTAAGCTTGTGTGAGGCATTCAACTACTGGTTGAAGCTGCCTTTTCACTAAATAACTTTCATTAAAAACAGATGAAGAATTTCTGATTTCTGACTTGTGCTGCAACGCTATATGAAGAAACCTTAATACTATAAGAAGGTGGCATGAACAGTAGAAAAGTTAAGCTTTGGTCAGTGGTCCACTAGAAGACTTTTGGACCTTGATAAATGGCAAATTTGATAACCAGTAATTTTTATTTTCTGCTTTTTCTTAGTTTGACTGTGTGCAGACCAGATTGTGGAGTATTATGGGCTTAAAGTTTTAAAACTGCTGTTCAAAACTGTGATGGTACTTTGAAAGGGAAAGGAATCAAGATTAAGATCTGAAAGAAACACTGAGTTTGAAGCTTTTTCTGAAATCTGAAATGCAATCTGCTTGCATTGTACAAAGTTGCAGTGCTATGAATAAACCTTACACTTCATAGAAAAATAAGTGAAAGTGTAGTGTAAAACTTTTTGAATGCAAAATAATTTGTTGCTAAAGATAGAATTGTGTTGTATTGCCTGAAACACAATTCTTAAAAAGCTTATGTATTTTCATGATTCCTCTGAATTACCTTTTGTTAGACTTTGAGATCTTACAGTATTTGACTTCAGAAATCAAAGAATTACTATATTGTTCTTTGCAGAAGATACTAAATACCTTGGAGGATGAAAAGCAGGGTTTTTTTGCTGAAATGAGGAAGGCTGCTTTGGGAGAGTGAGATAAGCTGCCTGACCTTAAAAGGTTTAAAGTCTGCAGTCAGTGATGTTACATATTGCTGAATGACCACAGGTCTTCGAGGTTGTTGTGTGCTCTGGTATTTCTGGCAGGCAAGTGTTGCTCCAAAATAACAAGATGAAAGGAAGAAACAGTTCAGTTCATAATAAAAAAAAAGTTTTCTGCAGCTGAGAAATTACTTGTATAGAGTCCTTATCTTCTGTTCCTCCCTTTCTTCTAATTGAACTTTCAAATGTCTTCCTTGCCTTCCTTATGCTCATAATCTCAAAGGTTGATGTTTCTTTATGGTTTTCTTATGACACGTAGAGGTTGAGCTTCAGATTTATTGTTAGGGATTGTTGCACGATGTACCTCCAGATGACTTGCCAGTGCTCTTATGGATGTGACTGAGGACCTCTGAAGTCCAGGCTGCTGATGCCGATGATTATGTATTTTTTTGTAGTTACTGCTACTGGATTATTGCTCACTTGATGAATATTTAAAAACCCCTTGGTTATTAGAGCACTGACTGAAGACATTTCACACTGAACACATAGATGTTTTTAACTGTGTGGTTACATTTTGCAAGTAAGAATTTTCGGTATTGCACTGTTTTATACAGTTTTTCTGCATAGATGAAGATTGTACCTTGACATTTCAGACCAAAACACGTTAAATTTTTGAGCAGCGTGGAAAAAACCTTCAACAGACTGGTTGGCAACATAATTTAAATCTATTTCACAAATTCTTTGCTAATCAAAGAAATTACTTGATTTTTAGTGAAGGGCTTAGTGGGTGAAATAAATTAGACTAAGCCAAATTTATTTTGGTACTTATCAGGCAAGACAATTGAGTTTTTACTTCTTTAAATGTCTTTTGCCTTGCAATTTAATTTTATGTTTACAACAAAATAGAAGATGAAACCTAGTTATCTAGCTAACACTGTCTAATAGGATTGTAAACCAAGCATTGAGGGTCTTTTGGTTCTGAATTTACTTTTCTGTAGTTACACTGAAAGCCTGTGTCCTGAATTGTTCTCTTTAGCTGAAGATGCATCTTCTGAATAAGAATGCTTGTGATTGTAGTCAGCAGTGTACTAGTTTGAAAACAAACCAGTGGGAGATCGCAAGTCAGAATTATGATTTAATAGGAAAATTAAAATAAATAAATGCAGTAGTACAGAAACACTGACAGAGTCAGGATACAACCTGACACCTGTTGGTCAGGGTGGTGGTAGTAGTCTGATTAAATGGTGGCTGCAGTCCTCCTGAAGTGATAGATGTGGTTCTGTTGAAGCAGTGATCCTGTAGAAGAGTCTGGTCTTCCTCTGAAGATCCAGTGGTGGTTATGTAGCTCTGGGAACCTGGTAGGTAAGGGCTGAGTGTGGTGTTCCAAACCTCAGATTATATCCAGGTGGGAATGCTTGGTTCCTCCCCCTGGGCAGAGCATCTCACAATGGGATGATGTCCTGCAGTGAGGCTGGATGGCCCATTAACAGAACAGTATCCCTAAGGAGGCAGTTACCAGGGATATGTCGTGGAAGAGATGAAGAATACTGTCCCATCTGGTTTTAACAGATGGTGATGGAAATCATACTTTTGGTTACATCTTACATTGTAACCTAAGACAAGCAGTTAGCATAAGAAAGTTGCAGTGAACTACCTCAATTCAGGTTCAAAGCAATTAAGGTTCAAAAGGATTTGTTGAGAGTATATTGACCAAAACTTAATATTAGCTGGAGGAAATACTCAGTCATCCCTTGAAGTAGGAGATTTTTCAAATCTAATGAAGTCCTAAGTTGACATATACATTACTATTTGCTTAAAAACAATATTAAAAACCACAAATAACTCTTTGAGAACAGGAAGCTCCTGTTGTAGGAGACCTGATACCTTATAGAAAGTGTTAGCCTTCCTTTATCTGGATTGTCTAATCTGTGTTTTCTGTTGTTTTTTTTTTCTTTTAGGGAAAAAGGTTCAGATGCATCTTGGAAGAATGACCAAGAACCACCAGCTGAAGTAACTATAGAGGACTTTTTTATTTATTGTTTTTAATTACGTGAGTCATATGTGGAAAAAATTCTGTGCAGAGCAAGTAATTAGCAAGCTTATCTTCTTGTGCAGACAAGAGTTGAATGTACCTCTGCACTGAAAGAAAGGATCATACTTCTCTTTGAGAGGTTGTAGTGAGTGTAGAGAATACTACCTGTCTCTCTGCTTACTTTTTGCAGTTGGCAAAATGTGTATCTTCGGTTTGTCTAGCCCTTCAAGAACATATTTTGACAACCTGAGTGTTTAGCTTAACATAGCAGTGCTTTTACCTTGTCTAATAATTTTGCTTCTGCTAGGGAATTTTTGTCCCTGTCATTTGTTCACTGCAGCTTTGTCTTCAATATGCCACAAGGAATTGTTTGTCTTTAAAGGCTTCCTCGTACTCTGCAAACTTACTACTTGGATGTTCAAGCTGTCTGCTCTTCTAAATCAACTTGATACCTCCTCTGTTGCATTCTTTGAACAGCTTCTTAGTAAGCTTTCCCTACTGTTATAAAACAGTAGTTCCATGAGGGGAAATGGACTTCCTGCCTAGAAAAGCTGTCATACAAGATCATGTAGAATTGAGAGCTCCTTGTGACCATTGACATCATTTGCTATGGGATCTGTAAACAGTTCTTCAGTGACTCACAGGCTTTCTGTCAGTGGTCCTTAACTCCACTCTAGCTATACATTTTGTGACTATTCTCTACGATAAGAATCACAAGGCTGGTAGTTTTATTGAGGTGTTTTCATGAGGTTTGTTTTACAGCACAACACCTGAGTCAGTTTTCCTTGCAATTCCTACTTTAAACATATCTTATCCAAAGTAGCTGAAATTCCCAGAAGCCTTGTAGTCTATCTAGAGCCTTTTGCAAGGCCTCCTGTCCCTCAGGAGAGTTGATGGCATGTCCCGGTGTGGTATCATCAGCAGACTTGCTCATGGTGCTTTTAAATGTTGCATCCAGATCATTGATAAATGTATTGAACAGAACCTGCCCTGGAACTGAGCCCTGAGGAACCTTGCTGAATGGTTGCCATCCAGATACAGCCCCATTTGCTCTTTGAGCTCTGCCCTTCAGCCAGTTCTTCACCCATTGCACCATGAACTTCCTCATCCCACAGTTGGACAACTTGTCTAGAAGGATGCGGTGAGGGACAATTTTTCATTAAATTAAATTTTTCATACACAATCCTTATTCCAGGATGGTTGTTCTGGCTTGAAGGAGAGATGTTGTAACATGATCTTTTCTGCTCAGAGATACGTCATTACAGGACCTATCAGTCTGTCAACTTGGAATGTTGCCTTTTCCATTGTAGTGAGTGAGGATGATGCATTTTCAAATATTGGTTTTGTTTCCCGTAAATGAAACTGAGCTGTGCAGTGTTAACTTCTCAGACAAGAATTCTTGTCTGTCAGTTCTGACTGTAAATTGCCTTCCTTTCTTGTGGAGCCCTTATCTCACAGAGAATCATAATTTGAAAATTAGAAGTGTTGTGTAAGAATTAGACTGTAGGTATGTTATCTACAGAGCTTTGAAAGACTGTGCTTAAAAATTTTTGGCTAGTCTTAACTTGCTTTCAGTCAGCAGTTTTCTCGTGGTGGTGATACAAAATGTGCTTATCGGCTAATGGTGAGCTTTTCTGTTTCTTAGACATGTTTTAAAAGCTGTTCAGGAGATAAGCTTGTAGATATGTTATTTGAGCTTGTAGGAATCCATGAAATTTTATTGGCCGAATACAGTCAATCAGATCTGCAGATACAGATTCATTGCCTTTTCCAAAGTTGTTGGTTTTTTGAGTTTTTTTGTTTTTGTTTTGTTTTGTTTTTTTTTTTAAATTATTTTTCTTAATTTAAGCTTGTTGTACCTCACTGTAGGAAGGAACACAGGAAGCTTGAACTAAGTCGGTGATGACAAGGGCGGGCACTGTTCTGACTATATGATCTGTCTGTGTGCTCTGTTTTGGAAAAAAACCACATCCAGAATCTTGTAATCCTCAATTAGAATAATCTTTGGTTAGTTCTAGCAGTTAGAGTTTATACCACGCTATCCCAAGCTGTGACAGTTGATGAGCTGATAGGAAGCAGCTTTTGCTGTGAAGGTAATAGCTGTTGACAAGGGTGCAGATTAAATTTTATGCTAGTGATGCTTGAAATTCTTTTACAGCCAGACCCTTTTAGAGACCTCAGATAGCAGCTGATTTCTGGCCAGCCCCTGTGGTAAACTGTGCGATTGTTGTTGTGATCGTGTGAAGCTTTATTTTTGTATGAGTGTTAAATTAATTCACGGTAGGGCTTCTTACTTGCTACTTTAAGGTATATGCTAAGCATTCCTTTTCTGACAGGCTCTTAAATAGCCCAGCTAATTTGTAGAGTCACTAATACAGTCACTCCTAGCTTTGTCTTTGGGGTCAGAGGATGACAAAGTATGATCTGGAGGCTGCAAGGCTAGCAGGAGATAACTGCAGTTTTTCTGTGGGGTGACTTTTTTAATGGATGTTACACGGAAATTATGTAGCAGTGAAAGGTACCTGTTGCTGTTCATTATTTCTGTACTACTGGAGTATGGTGTACTGGAGTTCTTAGAAAAAGCAGGAGTTAGAGAAAGATTTTACTTCATGGTATGTATCATCTTGCTGTATTTCTTAGGGCTTTTTTGAGTAAGTATATCATCCAGTTATGTAGTAGAAGAAATGGTTGTATTCAGAATTAACTTTTACGAGGCTTTTTAAGCATGTTTTGGTGCAGTGTTTTTGAGATCCATGCTCTTTGTATGCAGTAGATACAAGTAAGCAGCAAAGCCCCTGTTTTCAGAATTGGGAAGGGGAGGGTGAGAACAAATCTTACCCTTTAAAGTTGCAAGAGTGAGCTGTTTCTCAGGGAACTAATTAATGCTGACGGATTTCTTCCCTGTCACTTGATAACTTACGCTCATTCACGTAAGTTAGGACTCAAAAGGTAGCAAAACTTCATGTAACAAGAAGAGAACGTTGCAGGGACATTTAATCTGTTGTAAATGACAGCATTCCTCAAAGCTGAAAATTTCTTTGGAATAACATTGCTATTGCAAATTCAACAGAAAATGTTAATAAATATACTACAGAAAATTCCAGTTTAGTGACAATTTCAGAGTAGAGATTTTTTTAGTGTAGTTTAACTGCTGAATTATGTATTGGTTGCAAAGTTAATTTTTACTTATTTTAAAAATTAATTTTTTAATTTACTTAATCTGCAATTGCTCTTCGAAAGCTTTTTCTTGGCAGTAACCAGCCAGCTCCTTTTCTTTTTTTACTAACATCTAGGCAATCAAAGATTTGTGTTCAGCACTTGAATGTTGCTCTTTTCAGGAAAATTAGAAAGGATAACTGAGTCTTGCATTAATTGTGTTATGATAAATTCTGTCAGTGTTAACTTTTTCCTTGTGGTCAGAAGCCAGCTGAATTTTTTTTTTTTGACCAGGTTTTGGATTTCAGTGATGATGAAAAAGAAAGAGAAGCAAAACAGAAGAAAAAGAAGCCTCAAAGTCAAGAAAGGAAGAAAGTCAGATCAGAAGCACTTCCATCAAGTGAGTGAATGCTATGTGATGAATACTTTTGTCTGTTAAACTAAGTTTGGAATGCATTAAGATATAACTATCTTAATGATTGAGGTTTTTATACAGTTAATACTAATTCTGTATTTTTCAGAGTTGTATTTGATTTTTTGGCTACATTCTGTATTTATTATTTTAGAAGAAAAATTAAGTTGTATTCTGTTGAAATACAAACCCTGTGGAAGGGATGTGGTATAGCAGCAGAGCAGTTGTCAGGGGAGAGTCAAAGGCTCTTAGAACAGTGTTGGTTGACACACACTGAGGATACTGAACAGATGCCACCATTTGGATGGGGTTCAGCTAAAGCCATGGAGTGCTGGGAGAAGACAGAGGAGGGCCATGTGCAGTTTTTGGAAACCCACTTCTTTGGTAATCAAGGGAGGAGACACGGGTCTTAGATGGAGAATTTATTCCTCTGTCTGAAAAGGAAGCTCTTCCTCACCCATGACATCTAAATACTCTTCTAAGTAACTGACTTGTGTATCAATCTGTGTATGGGTTTTCATAATATGAATAGTCTTTTTAACCCTCCTTTCTCCTGCTGTTGTCATATCTGTTCCAGGTGTATGCTTGCAGCTGTTCTCTGTTTACAGTAACCACATTTTCTCTTCTCTCATGCCTCTCTACTGCCAAAACTTTGTTTTTTGATTGCCATTTTGGTTGAATAATTCATATTGCATCCCTCTTTTTCTGTTCTCACTGGTCTGCTTTGGCTGCATTCCTTTTAAACTCCTCCCTTTAAGTACAACTCACTCTCATCCCTTGCCCTCTTGTACTGCTTGCTTACCAGCTTGCTTCAGCCATCTGCAGCATGGTGCTTCCCCCATTGAATTTCTCACACAGAGTCCTCCTGTGAGTTTGCTGCTCTTCCTTTGTTAAGCTGATACGCACTGTGCCCCACTGAAACCCTTTTCTCTTGATCTGGGAGATCAGTAGCTGTCCTGTAACTTTTTGTACAGTACAATCCTCCCTTGTATCAATAAAGCAGCGATCTTTCTTGGACTGGCTTTTGCCCTATGCACAAATTGTGTGCAATTTGTTTTGGCCATAGAATTCAACAGCAAGGTCATGTCACAAATTGAGGCTCAAAGTCAGTCTCAGAGATTTACATGAGTATTTAAAACTGTCTCATTGTTACAGTATTTGATAGGAGAAGAAAGAAGAAAAATACTCATTCAAGTACTTTACTTAACTGCTTCCAAGATGCCTGCTTGTACCAAAGGAGTCTTAACTCCTAATCCCCCATGAAAATGAGTTGGAATTCTGGTATCCAACTACCTTTCCAGACTTAGAAACATTGTCACTTTTAAAAAGCTGTATAGTCTGGTGCCAACGATGAGGTTCACATAGGTTTTTAAATTTCAGTGATTTTATGCTATGTTATATTCCTGAGTACCTTGTTGCTCCCAGTCATAAAATCCTTGTGAGGGTTTAAGTTCTGCAACTTTTTTAATATCTTACCAGCTCTTTGGAGCATTTTTAGTATTTCAGTGTTTTTCATTTTATACATCTAGTCCCATTAAAACTCCTATGGTATTTATATAAAGGGGCAGTATATTTGTTATGAACGTTAAATATATGCTTACAGTGAGCTGTATAGGGAAAAATTTGTCTTAAAAAGATGAATGCTGAAAGCTAATTGGCTAGAGGTACAGGCTGTTCTTTTTCTGATAGAGTAAATTAATTTTATTAGTTTGAGCTTGAATAATTTCTTGTGTCCTGTGTCTATGCTGTAATACCAACTTGGGACTGAAAGCTGGATACCCCTTCAGTGTAATGCAGTGTCGATTTAGCTTTAGTTTTAAAACGTGTTGTTTTTAAATCTTGTTTTAAACGAAAGCTTCCAAAATACTCAAAATTCGTGTGTTCCTGAGGTACGTTTATACAAATGGAAAGCCTGGAGGGAAAGAAGGTGAAATTTCTCTTTTAAGGACTGAATTTGCAACTCTGAATCGTCCTTTTTATATTACTCCAATCAATCAAGATGAGTTACTAAACAACAGATTTGCTGGTATTATTTTGTTCTTTATGTATTAGTTGCCAGTATTATTTGTTGATAAGATTACTTTTCAAATTTCCTTGACTTCAGCTCAAAAGATTTGTGAAGGCTAAACTTTATCTTTCCAAAATAATATTACAGCTGTGTGTGTGTGGGTTCTTACATTTGTTTATTCTTTAGGTGGCAATGAAGGACTTGATCAGTCAGTGCAACAGCCTCCATCAAGTAACTTAAGGGGATACTGTGGCAGAGGGTTCTCCAGGGGTCTGTTTCCTCCTCCATCAGGCCCTCGAGGGTTTTTCAGGCCAAGAGGAAGACCACCACAGCTACGGTCTTCAGACAGGAGGATGTACTATGAATTGCCAGTGTTTCCACAGCCTTACAGAAAAGAAAATCCAATGATGCAACAGTATGGCTTTCCTCCTCCAGTTTTTGATCCCATCAGTGACAGGCATCAATTTCACCCTCCGCCTTCAAATATGAATATGATGTGGACAGGACCAAACATGTACAATTCATCCTACTCATTTCTGCCACCACCTCCACCACCGCCGCCGCCGCCACCTCCTCCAGACAGCCATCCTCCTCAGTTCAGGCCTTATTGAGTTTCCCTACATGTCCATGTAGAGCACTGCAGTTTACAGGGAGAGAGAACAGGCTGCCAAGACTGCATTCTCCTTATTTTGGAGATGCTCTCTTTTACTGCAGCAGTAGACCAAATGCAGAGTTATGTGCTTTGTGGGACATCCGTAGAAAATAATTCTTTTTCTACATATGTTTTCTGTTTCCAAAAAGAAATTTATATGATAAAAGTAACTGAATATTAAGTAATGGTTTATTTTTATAATATCTGCTACTTTAAGATGATAAATAAAAGCCTTTTGGAGACTGGTATGTAGTGGTGGAAATCTATTTTGTAATAAATGTAAGAGTTTATATAACTACTGTTAAGTACTGATGAGGATATTTCACACAGACAATATTTTAATATTTTTAGAATGGTGGTGTATTGCTATGCTAAACCATTTTCCTCAATTTCTGTAGATTTTGAAGCCTATTTGAGAACCGAAAATCTGACATCTAAATTTTGAGCTAGGTTTTCCACTATATATAAGGCATAAACCACTAGCCAACTTTCAATACTTAAGTAATTTCTTATTAACTAAAAGACTGGATCTGGATGGTTCTTTTTTTAAAATAGCTGGAGTACCTAGATCTGAATTTGGACCTGCAGCTGATTTACTGTGTCACATTTAGTGTTCTGCAATGGTTGTAGATCAACCTATTCCTGAGATGTTTTGCATTTAATTTAGAATTTAAAACCAGCATAGTTTCTCTAGCTTGTCTCTAGCTTCTCTAGCTCCTAATGCAGAGATGCCCATAAATACCTACTGGAATGTGCAATCAGCCTTTCTAGGAAGAAGTCATCAGGTCTGTCAGGGAGGGGAAGCCATTTCAGAACTCTCCTGTTTAAATTTGTAAATGCAGATGGCATTACAAAACTAGATTGCTGTTTGATTACAGTCTAAACTGTCTCTTTTGAAATGATAAGGTTCATCAATTCTCCCAGCTTGTTTCTGGGAGGGAAGTGAAGTTGTCAACCAAGGGTCACTTGGAACAACCTCCTCCTGTCCAAAGAGTTGGTCCTACAGTTGCACATCTTAGTCTCTTGGAACTGACTCTGCCTGACTAGGAGGGGAGACCTTACACTGCATCAATATTTTATAAACAGGAGGAAAAAGTACTTGTGGGACAGACATCTTAAAGATTATTTTTTGACTGAAAAGCCATTACTAGTTGTCATGATTTTTGAATCTTTACCAATACAGTCACCTTGAACTGATAAAAATGTGCAGTATGTATTTCTATTCTCAAACTCATTTTGGCCTTGCTACTTTAAATATGTAATTAAAGGCTAAGGAATCTGTGCAGGTGTTGCTTAGACACCAAAGAGCTTTAAGAATGAAGCAAAATTTTAATGCACAGAGGAAGGGACTGCCTTGTCAAGATGGTGCGACTCAGAACTAGAATTTAATTTCAGAGTTGAAAGTTTGCTGTAATATATTTTAAGTAACAATATTCTTTGATCTATCTAGAACTGTTTCACAGGTGTACAAGTGAGAATGTTATGTAGATGTCACTTTATGGCAAGCAGGTACTGTATAGTGGCAACAAATAGTTTCGGAACAGCAGCATTCTAGACATCGATGTTTAACTCAGGTCCTGTGGTTTATTTTTTTGTAGTAAGAAGAATGTCCAGTTCTAGTTTGTTGTAAATGTTTATGTTTCAGGGGTAAGGAGAAGGGGCTGAATTTCTGGCTGTTAATAGCCAGAAATCTGTAACCCAGATATTACCATTCCCGGTGAGAGGGGACGTTAACAGTGATAGGGATATTACAAGTGAGTTACCAAATGTAAAAGTGTTTCCAAGTCAATTATATAGTAAGGAGGAAGAAACTGTCAACATCACACTTGGACTTGGGATGGCAGTGGCTTGTTGTATGTCCCTGGCACAGACATCATCAGCTCTGAGATCCAAAGGGGCAGTTGAAGAGTTAACTTTAACATCAAGTAAAGGAGTGAGGTACTAGGAAGTGCAGGTACAACAGTCTTAATTATTACTACCATTGCAACTGGTGTTTTTTTATGTATAGTAATGTTCACTTTTTTCTGCAATAATGGGATCTGGACTAAATTCTTTGATTAAGCTGTTAAGATTTCTCTCATGCTAAGATGTGTTCTCCTTTCCCATAACAATATTTTTGCATGTAACAAAGGCCAGTATAAAATTGGATTGAAGAATATAGTTTGACAGAAATATATTGCAATCTAAGCTGTTCTTCTACTTCATGGTTGTTAACTGCAATACTATTTTGGTGTGCACTTTCCTGTTTATTCTGTTGCATCAAATTTTGCAGGTGTTCTCATTTAGTGAGTACAAGTCATACTTGCAGAACTTTGCTGGGAATCAACTTTAGTTCTTCATAAATCTGTTTGGTAACTAGGTATGATTACTGAGTTTGAAATATTTGGAGGATTGATTTCCTTCCCCCAGAACTGTGTTACACGCTATGTCCCTTAAACCAAATAAGCATTGCTACAAATTGCTAGAGTAGTGCTATCTTAATTTGAAAATACAGCTGATGTAGCTTTAAAAAAAAAAAAAAAAAGTCTTGAATGTAATCATTGTTTATTAAGATTTCTCATACAGTTGTTTGTCAGTGGTATTGCACGGATACTGTCAGACCCTGGTTCAGTGTGCTGGGTGTTGGCTACTGAGAAAGCAGTATGAACTTGCAGTAGTGGGGGGAGATGAGAACCTCAGGTGTTGGCAAGTTCAGCTCTTTGGGGAAGGAAAATAAAACTACATGCTTGATAGAAAAAGGATGCCGTAGAAATAATTCGTTTGTATCTTTAACTCTTGGATAAACATGCCCTCTTTGTCCTCAAGATGTTAAAGCCTAAGCTGTAAAACTTGGGAAAACTGGTCTGATATTTTAGTGGCAAGAACAGCTAGTTTGGTTTGGCCTCTGTTATTTTCAAGCCAAGGTATTTCATAGAAATCTGTGTTATCATGTTGCTGTGTTGTGTCAAATGTTACTGCATTAAAGTGTTGGAGCAATATGCTCTGATAAGATTGCAGTAACTCACCTGCTGAACTGCTCTCATGTCTGGGACACCAGTTCCATCCTATACCCAGGGACAGGTCACAGATTCACAGAATATTCTGAGTTGGAAGATTCTCACAAGGATCGTTGAGTCCAGCTTTTAAGTGAAAGGCCCACACAGGGATTGAACCCACAACCTTGGTGTTATTAGCACTAGACTTTAACCACCTGAACAAATCTCAGCGTCTAGATCCTTGGCAAATGAATAACTTAAGATGTCTTCCTTTGCTGCTGGAAATTGATCAGTAATGCTCACCAGCTCAATTCTTCATCAGTGCTACTTTGGAGCAGGCTGAGCTTTTTAATCTGAAATGATTTGGAATGTAATGCACCCTCTCTAGAGATACTCTGAATTAAAACAGCCAACCAGGCAGAAGTAGTCAGTCAAATCTGCAGGTACAGATTCATTGCTGGGAGGTTAGAACTTCACAATAGTTACTTTCACTCAATGAAGTATAGTTGAGAAGTCTAAAAGCCTCAAGAGATCATTTCTTACTTTGGTTTTACTCCTTCCTCTGAAAGGTGCATAAAGCAATTTCAACATCAGAAAAGTCTTGAGTCCAAGACAATTTTCAGCAGTGACACCCAGCAGCCCTCCATCTTTCCAAAAAACTGGCAGGGATTGCTAGGCTCTGGGCTGTGATAGGTCAAATGTAAGTATTTTTTAGTAGAGAAAGTAGAGAAAATAAGAGTATTTTCTAGTAGTTGAATATTTCTCTATTTCTGACTCCTGTTGTCTATTTTTTTATTTGGCCTGGAAAGCTGCAGTAGAGCTTTGTCACTTCTGTAACATTTTTAGTTATTCCCCTTTTTTGGGGCATTTCTTTATGGACTGCTTTCCAGAGAAAGCTGAAGGCATGGAATAGAGGGGAGAGGCTCAAGGAAAAGAGAGGCTTAGGGAAATATTTGCTATGATGTTTCAAAGGCTGAGGTTTAGAAATAGAAGTATGGGTGCAGTAAACTATTGGACTGTATAAATTACTGTGACTATGATAACATGGGTAATGGAAAACTAATCACACATTTGACAACATTCCTCTTAAATTTGTAAACAACAGTGGTACTTTTACTGGCCTTTTAGACAAGAGTCAGCAGCAGGAAGGAGATGAACTTGTCTTGGAGGTGAACAAGAAAAGGACAAACAGGTTTCTTAGAGGAAAATTCTGATAAGTGGTGTGAGAAGCAAGGAAGCCTATGCTGCCATAGATTGCTTGAAAAGATGGTGGAATCTACAGTCTTGGAGGGATTCAGAATTTGACTTTGGACAGGGGCCTGTGGTATGTAATGTCCAAGTTAATTTTCCTTTGAGTGGAGAGGTGGACCAGGTGGTCTGTGAAATCCATCCAAGCCCAAACTATTCATTACTGTCATTCTGGAGTTCTGTCTTCTCACCAGATTTTTTTTTGTCTCCAGATGCTAAGAGGCATGAATAGCCTAGCCTGAATTACTGTTATTTGGGAAGCCTAGCTTTTCATTTATGCTATTGTAATCTTTCATTATACCTCAGATTTTTATAAATAAAATAACCATGCTGTTCTAAAAGTTGGACTTGCTGCAGAAGATAATGACTGCTTCCATTTCACTGGATGTAAGATGAACTGAAGAATTGTTGCTTTATTAGTTGTTTGGAGACTAATGCTAATGAGAGTCTTAGTTGCTGTCATTTTCCCTTAGGGGATAAAGCATTTTGTATTGTGCAACTTATTTTGAGAATGTTATCGACGAATAACTACCCAACTTTTTTTTTTTTTTAAGTAGAACAACAAAAAAACCCTGAGAGTTATTTTTAAGAAACGTTCTCTAAAGTAGGGATTTTTGCCTTAGAGGAGACCTTTTTAATAATGCAAGGCACTCGTGCCAGGATGCATATTAGTGACATGCAGATGAAGAAAAGAAATAAGCAGGTTTTTTTGTGGGTTATATTTAGATGTTTCCGGGTTCCATTTTCTATTTCTTTGCAACTCAAAGGTATAGTCAGTTATTCTTGTCTAGTGAATTTAGTGATGCGCGTAATCTGATTTAAAGGATTGATGAATCTGCACAAAACAGTTGGTAATAAATTTGTTATGGTGACAGGTGAAAAAATGGAAAGCACTGCCAATGATGACAAGGCTTTTACAGAACAGTTTACCTGTCAGGGCAAATACATAATTCTGGAAAGCATGAATAATGATCTTTCTTCATCTCAATCACTGTAAGGCTTACTCAGAGTTATTGAATGTGGGGTAGCCTTCACTTGCCATAGATGAAATCTGTTGTTACTATGGAAGAATAATATTGTTGATTTTCCTGTGAATCTGATGCTCTGCATTTTTTAGGCAATGTTTTGTGAAAGTGCTTTATTAGAATTTGCTATTTGGCTGCTGAGGTTTGAAATCAATGGACGTTATGAATCACAGAATGGTTTGGATTGGTAAAGATCATCTGGGTCCAATGCTTCTGCAATGGGCAGGGACACCTTCCAACAAACCAGGTTGCTCAGAGCCCCATCCAGTCCGGCCTTGCTTAGTGCATAATGCTTGCTATTTATTAGCAGAAAGCCAGCCAGTTACACACAGGGACAGGAATGAGCAATTGTCACATACTCCAGCTTTCAACTTGGACACAGAATTCTCTCTGACTCTTCTATGCCCCCCTGAGTAGCTGTGAGTACATGGGCAGAAAATAACTTGCTCCACAAAATGCTGAAGCTACTATGGGAGCAATTACAGTTATGAAGTGTCTTAAGTTTGCTAAAGTCCCAAAGACTATTGTTTGCATTCTAAGCAGGAAGATTTCACTCTGTGAGTTTCCTGCTGTGGGAAGTAGGAAATGAAAATCTAGGAACTTCTTAATCATCAAGAATGAACTGCTGCTTGATACCACAATTAGTTGTTATGAAGGTCTGTCTTTTGGAAGAAGTGGTAGAACTAATATTTTCTTTAAAGAGAAGAAAAATGTTACCTATATCCATTTAATACTATTAACTCAATTTTTAATATGTACATTAGGTGGTCTCAAGTCTGTTTTGTGAGAATGACATGTGAGACCTGTAAAAAACCAAAATATTTTCTTCAGCGTAGACCCCAGAAAAGAGAGTGTGTGTTTTGAGATTTCAGTTGATTCCTTTATGTGAACGTTTGACCTCAGATAGGCTTTCTACAGTATTCAGTTTGCAACTGAAATTTATGCCTAGGCTATAAAGACTTGCTTAACCTGTCTCCTGGATCTTGATTCTACCTTTCCTGGGCTGTCCTGTGTAACAATATGTCCCTTTATATACAAGCAAACCTTTATTAAACGGCATTTTTGTGAGCACTTTTTGAAGAAATTGTGATCCGCATTTAGTTTCTTGGTTACACTCTTCACTGTGATGTGTTTAATTCATAGTTTTACATTATTTATGCTACCCTGCAATCCTCAGTCTGCACAGGTTGGCTTTGCCACCTAGTGATGCACTTGATCTTTGGTCTTGGTTAATGCCTTCTGCAGTGTGGAGAACACAGGGATATATTGCATTTTTTCCTACTTCTTGACAACTCTGCAACACTTGTCTCTGCCATTATTATATCCAAGAGAGGTACAGTACCATGTGCATTGATACTCTGCTTTTGGTGACTGGCTGTTTGGTTTTCCCTTGCAATGTATCGTATATATACACATTATGCACTCTTTATGGTATACCTCATTTTTGCTCTCAGTACAATTCTGACCCTGAAATTGCTTGGACATTAACAATTTCCATCCCTTCAGCATAAGATGATGAAGTGATATCAGAGTTTGAGATGGAAACAATAACTGTACCCTAGAGGAAAATACAGCCTTGGGTAAGTTATGTAGATCATGATGCTCCTTTGTCTGTGAGCAGAGGATCCTGTTTGCCGTTTCGTTTTGCAATTACAGTGTAGTGAAAGAAGAAATACTGGCCTTAGCAGAAAGAGGATTATCATACCCTCCAAAATTGAGGCGTGTCTGGGTATGGCAGTGTAAAACATTTGGATCATCTAATTGCCACCATGTATCTCATGAAAATCAGCCATTTCTGGCTTTGGAGAAGCAGCAGGGGAAAACCTAGCAAAAAAGGTACAGTTTTATAAAGTTTTGAATTTCTAAAGTATTTCCTATTCAGACTCATTTTGGTGGAATATGTAGCACACTGGATGACGACTTTATTATAATTAACCATAGAGGGATTGTCCTTTTGGAGAAGAGATGATTCTAGTTAGGCACAAGTTAGGTCAGTGTCTCCTATGTTCTGTAATTGGTTAGGAGATTTCGTTTAAAAAAGGGATTTTGGGCAGAATCAATCTGTCCAATATGGATGTCTGGAAAGCATTAAAGTTTGGATCCTGAGAGGAATTCAGTTTTCATTTCAGAGAGAACTCAGGGTCAGACACTAGGCTTCTCTTACCCCAGGCTCATGAGTCTAAACCAGTTAAGAAACTTTAAGTCCTATCTTTATGCTTCTCTGTGATGTAAGGATATCATAGAAATTATAAAGTGCTTTTACTCGGTGATTTTTTTTTTGTGATTTTTAATGTTGAGCTTTTTCTCTTCAGAGCCAAAATCCTACACAAGTGGCTGCCTTCTTACAGGTGGTCAATAGCTAATCCAGTTAGGTTGTGATGTTCTTCAGTCTCAGAATAGAGGACAAGAGTAAACAGTAATCATGACTGACTCTGAGCTAGCTTATAATGTAATAGAAGAGGAGACATAGAAAATCTTTGAAGCTATGTTTTATGTCTTGTTTACATTCTAATTTTAAGATGTAATCTTGGGAAGCAAATCTTTTCATCAAGGAAGAATTTTTTTTATAGTGTCTTAATTATCATCTAATGTTTTATTTCCAGGCAACAGTTGTAGTATCAATATAAAGAAAGTGTGCATGTATATGTAATATAGTAATTTATAATATATGCACTTTATAAATACTAAATTATCATTAATAATTATATGTGTGAGTATATACATATAAGCAAGTATTAGTAATTCTGAACTACTATAATTTTACCTGCTTGGTGCTAACTTGGCAGCAGACAGAAAATTGTTGAGTTAGTGCTGCCTAGGCAGTTACTGGAAGGCTGCTGAATCAAAGCAATTGAGCATGTTAATGCTCTTATTCCGTTGCATTAAGTAAAATGTTAATCTAAATTATCTCTTGAGACAGAGAAAATACTTCTTTTTTTGGGAGAATCTGTTATTTTCCTCACTTTACCTGTGATGCTAGGATGGCTGTGCCCTGTGTTTTCCGTGTGCAAATGACAGATGGAGGGATCCATACTCCTCTCAGGTCACTTTCTGAGGTAATTCGTTGTCTGCTCTGTGTGATATGTTGTCACATAAAGGATTTACTGTCATGCAGGAGCTCTACCTGACTGCATTTTAATTTTTTTTTTTTGTTTTGTTTTCAGGCTGTTTTTAATGAGTGGTTAAGTGGATGTAAAAATGTACTGAAAAGGTGGTTGTCACGTCCCCACTATGTTACTGTATTTCTTCTAAAAATAAGTGGTCGTGTTTCAATGGGATCAGTTTTCTAAGTCAGCTGAAAAGCAAACCTAGTAGTAAGACATAAGATCTTGAGGGGATCTGAATGATAATGTAGCTTCCCATAGCGTCTTGAAAGTCAAGGACCTGTTGCAGTGGGTCCAGAGGAGAGACGTAAAGATGTTTAGAGGGCTGGAGCACCTCTCCTATGAAGACAGGGTGAGACACTTTGAGTCGTTTGACCTGGAGAAGACAAGGCTCCAGGGAGACCTTATTGCAGCCTTTCAGCACCTAAAGGGGTCTTACAAGAAAGATGAAGAGAGACTGTTTAGTAGGGCCTGTAGCAATAGGACAAGGGTTAAGGGTTTTAAACTAAAAGAGGGTAGGTGCAGACTAAATGTAAAGATGGAATGTTTTATGATGAGGGTGGTGAAACACTGGAATGGCTTGCCCAGACAAGCTGTGGCTTCCCCATGCTTGGAAAAACATTCAAGGCCAAGTTGGATGGGGCTCTGGGAAACCTGACATTATTGAAGATGTCCCTGCCCATGGCAGGGAGTTGGACCAGGTGACCTTTAAATGTCCCTTCCAGTGCAAACCATTTTATGGTTCTATTAAAGTGGGTGGTGTTACTGTTTTGGAAGTTTTCAACATCCACACATCTTTATGATGAAACTGCAATTTCATTGTACTAGAATATTTTTTTTCAGATTATTAGCAATGTCAAATGTCAGTGATTAAAAAGGTAATAATCTGGAGCTTTAACCTTACTGCTTACACCTCTGAAGTGATTAGTTTAATTTCTCTATCATAACCTGTTTCCTATATTCAATTCTTTTGGCATGTATTAGTGCATTTCAAATTCCATTAAAATTGTGATTATGAAAGAGTGTTTTTTTAAACTCAAGAAGCAATTTAATAACTTCCAGGTGTAATTACAGTATCTCTTGATGATTGTTCTTAAGTAATCTTAATTTTTAAAAACACCTGTTGTCAAGTATTTTCTTACCTTCACTTACAATATCATGCAGAAGCCAAAGACAATAAAACAGATTCTTTGACATGTAAGTAATACATTTCAAAATTTCAGCAAGGAAAGAGAATTACAAAAACCTGTTCTTGATTTTGCTCATTACTTAGTGTGAAATTTGGCATCCCTTGATGTTTATTAGAATTTTCTTTGTATGCAGCAGACTCAGAATCAAATATCAGTGTTTTTTTTTTTTTCTTTAAAGGAGTCCTTCCACATTCCTCTGATATGGAAATAATTTTCTGAAACAATAGTATATGAGATAAAAACACAAAAGAAAGGGGTCTCTACTTGCATCTAGTCCAAAAGAATTAACAGATTTTCTCTGCAGGCTTTCTGAACAAGGCCTAAGGAAGTTCAATGCGACTGAGAGATCAGATACTTGTACTACTTTGAATGAAATAAAAAGCAATTGACAACACATACCTGTGAGTAATATTTATTTGCTAGTACCTCTTGAATTTTTATTTGTATAGGCTAATAAATAGTGCTACACTACAAATGTTTTGTATGAAAATGTCTTATGTCTTATGCAGGAGACAAGAAAGTGGAAATGGACTTTGAATGGAGTACATTAAAGAGCTTGTTAGTCAGCTGTAAGCACAATAACCATCAACCAACACTGAGGTTTTACAGTTTCTATTTACACTCACAAATTGTCCAAGTACTAATAGGATCTAGCTTTTAAGGCTTAATCCTGAGCAGTTTTGATGTGGCTAAAACAGAAAGCAATGTGGTTTGTTAGAGCATAATGACAGACTACTATCTTTGATAGCCTTTAAATACAATGGCTACAGGTCACCTTCATCTCTCAAGGGTGAAAATTGGAAGCCTCATCATTATATGAGCATTATGAATAAATGTTTCAGAATACACTTGAGCTGAAAAATGATGCACAGAAAATTGGTCACACTGTTTACTATTACAAAAAAATGCTCTTCCATTTTTCATTTATTACAGGGCTTGTATTGCTAGTAAACCCTCTCATTTTTGTTTGCCCATCTCTGCTATTTTCATTTTAGTGCGTTGAATAATTAGGATGATGTGCCTTTTGGTTCAGAATCAGAAGAAATAACCCTTTGGAAAGGGAAAATCCTGCACAGTCTCACCAGAGTTGTGCAACGTGCTGAAAAAATACTGCAATCCACTTTAAATATTGTAGTATCTCAGTGTGAACCACTAACTAGGAACTAGAAATGACATCTAAGCTGGGTTTTCAGTAAGTAGTCAGATGTTTGTACTAGGGAGGTATTTGTTTTTAGGTTGATAAGCTCAGTAGTCCAGTTTATGACTTAGTACTTCTGTGGACATAAGAAGTCAAGAGTACAGGCCAGAACCAGAGGAATGAGCAAGATCACTTCAAGAATGTTTAAAGGCCTGACTTCTGACTAGATTTATGTTGGGTAGCACTTAGTCATATCCACACACCTATGTGCATATGCACACAAACATATCTTTGATTTGCAAGGATGGCAAAATTTGTTTTTAGATAGAGGAAACATTTGTTTCCTCTATACCAAAAATGTATGTATATATGTCTTAGAGATGTTTTTTAGAGATATATGTAATAAATATCTAAATATAATAATAGATCTCTATATAATATATATCTAACATATAACTAATATATCTAAAATATATCTAACAAAATGTATAAAACCTTACATTTAAAATGTGTATTTAAAAGTGGAGATTGCTGTTGTGTATCTGAAAATACCCATCTGTCATAATGGAAGCATCTATTGAGAAAGTATAATTTGGAGAAACTCCTAGGACAATATTCTGAAAAGAGCTTGGAAGCTCTGAAAATGATGTGTACTGCTCAGAGTTCATTTTGTGGCCAAGGCTGGGGCAGAGGAGGTGGCAGGCCCTGAGGCAGCTGTGTGGCAAAGTTACCCGGCTCCATCAGAGGCCTCCTGGAAGTTAATGCAGAGATTTTCAGTGTTGACAGTTGGAAAATTCTGGTTTAGGGAATTTTTTAACATTTCCTGCAATGTTCTGCCTATTAGTTTGGCAGGCTTTGTGTGTGCTGTATTTGTGTGAGGTGCCCTCTATGTGTGACTGCTCTCGTCTTTCTTGCCTGCACTGGCACTTAGTTATGTGGAAGGAAGAGTTCTTCTACACTGCAAAAGGCAGCAGCACCACTGAAGCCAAACTAATTTGGAGATGGTCTGCACTGTCTGCTTGTGCTGTGATTAAATTCAGCTGGATGTTCAGGAGTGGATCACCGTTACTTGTGTGAACTTTAGAACAAAATCCCCTTTCATGCTAGCAGAGGAAGCATTTTCATAGTGGCTTGAGTCCACCTGAACAACAGATACCCCCAATTCTCTGATAGTTTGTGGTTGAAGTGGTTTGGTGCTGCAGAAGAACAATGTGATGTTGTCTTATCTCTATTCTGAAAATTATTAAAATGTGAATTATTTTAATCCTGGAAGAATTAAAGAGGAAGAACACTGATAAGAAAAGTTATTAAATACTAAGAGAAAAAGCAGAGAATTAGAACTTGGTGACTCGGTAAGATTGAGGATTATCCCATTCTGAGGAGATCAGTTGTTTTCCACCGAGTGATGGCTGCCACGAGAATGGAGAGCAAATTACTTCTGCATTCTGCTGTTACACCTTGGCATCTCTTGTGTGTATTCATAAGTAAATAATTGCTGTGTTCTTCTGAACTTTGTATATCTTGATTTGTGGATTCTCTTGGCACCTGGTAGAATCTGCTGAACGAAGTGACCTAGAGAAGGAGGATTGAAGTGCTAACAACTGAAAAAAGAAGACTCTGGAAGTATAGGTAAGCTTGAAATTGGCAAGTATAGGCAAGATTTTGGTCTGAATAAAAGCACAGACTTAGTTAAAATAACAAATTAAAAGAACCCCATCAAAGCAACACAGAAAATCATAAAAACAAGTGAAACAGCCCACCAAAATACCAAACCAACCAACTTACCAGAAACTACCAAAGAAACCTCAAAAAGAAACCCTTTGGGCATTCTTCTAGGATGAAATTTGGCCTGTAGCTTTTCAGGGGCAATTCCCATCTAGTATTGTGTGCTATTTTGTGCTGCTAGAGGTCTTTTTTGGCTTTCTTAATGCCCCAGTGCATCTCATGCATAAGTGTATCAATCCTTGTGCTGGCCTAGCATAGAGCAAGGAGTAAATCAGGAAAGCATTAATGCATGTAGAGTTAGAGCTAGAGAGACCACAGAGGACCAGGAGAGGAAGTAACAAGTAATGAAAATAGACCAGATTTTTTATCTTGACATATGGCTCTCTGGAGTGGTGGCTTTGGGGATTTCTGTACGCAGAACTGCATCTTTGACTGTAGATTTGGACTTCTGGGAAATAAGATTGAATGCATTGTTATTATTGTTATTATTCCTCATGGTAGAAGAAGTATTATGATCTTATTTTTATTATTATCTTATTTAGAAATAAAGTTATACTGTGTAATATGCCTGACTCAACATGTAATTTTGCGTTCTTCTTCAAAGGAACTGGGTTTGCATATTAGCTCTGTGTTTGAACTATAGGGAGCAATATAGCTGAAAATCTACTAGGTGTAGTAGAAAAAGTGTTAACTCTACTGCTTCATACAGAAAAGTCTGGGAACAACATAGCTTCATGTGTTAGCAAGAGAAGAAAAATGGGATTAAAGAAAAAATTTCCAAAATATATGTTGAAATCTATTTTGCCTCTTAGATTCAGTAATTCTATCCAAAAGCAAATATCTATGAGGGAGAACCAATCACCAGACTGGGAGGTAGATACTGATATCTTGAAGAAAACAAAGAAAATAAACTTCTATTTTCAGCTTGCTTTAATACTTTTTGAGTTTTCATGCAATATTCAAGACTTGTTACCTTATTATCTTATCATAATGCTCTAGGTAGTTGCAATATGTGCTGTGAGCCAGTGTCTGTTTAAAATATGCATTTTTATTTTTCCTAGTGTTGCTACTCCTTGGTGAAGTCCCATGGTTATTAGCTATAAGTGCAGTCAAAACTCTGCATGATGCAAGAGACATCAGTTTGGGTTTTGTTGAGAATGGTCAGTGCTCTGATGGTTTTGAAAAGTGTGTTAAGTCAGTTTTCTTAGTAAAAGAAAAATCTGATTGAAAAAATAACATATTTAATGTTTATTCACCTTTGTAAACAAAGTGAAAGCAAAGGAATAATATTTTTGCCTAATCAGTTTGGAAATGGTGTCATTTACTGTGGTGAGATGCCTCGATTGGTAATCTCAGATAAGATCTTTGTCAGGTAAACCAGTGCTGAGGAAAAATCCTCCACACACAAAAAAAATCCTCCTGCCCTTGAAAGACACCTGTAGATGTAAAACAAACAAAAGATCAAAGGGATGAAGTAGAGCAGAAGGCTGAAGAAAGCTCTTATAGGGGAAAAAAAATAGAATCCTTACTTGAGAAGACAGGGATCTGAAAAGCAGAGAGTCATTGTAATGTGCTGTGGTTAAATAGACAAAAATGAAAAGGTAAGAAAAAATAATTTGTTACCTTGCACAGGTGCAAAGAGCTGTTAGAATGATTTAAAAAAAGATAAATTGGGTGACCCTAAGTAAGATGCTCTTAGGCATTTGCAGAGAGGAACTGAGTTCCATTTAAGTATTTGATGAAGCTGTACATGTAAAAACTAAATATAATCCTGTGCATAACAATCTCAGCTACTTTCCAGAAGACAATGATACCTTAAAAAGTTATTAGAGAAATAATTTTAAGGACTAACCATAAATATTGTACCTGTAAAATAGCTTTCATTACAGTGATCAAGTCTTGGGACTTTGTTCTGGCAAAGTGGGTTTGTGGTGAGATGATTTAAAAAACAAATTCATGTTAATACGAAGTTTGAGCCATAAAGGACTTGAAAAAAGTTAGTAATATGGACATATTTTTTCCAAGACAAATTTTTAATCCTACTGAAGTAATTCATGCCCCACCCTTTCCTAGGTGTTACGAGCTTTTCTTCTCTAAACTTCTTAATCTGTGATTTCTGTGTCTTATTTACTTTAATCATGTTTACCATGCAAATAACACCCTGCTATGCAAGTTTATCTATAAGTATATGAACTGAAACTTTGTATATATATGTGCTTTACTGTGCTACCTCTCAGGGCCTGAATAGATGGTCATTGCCATGTGTTTGGGTGGACTCCTGTAAAAAAAATCAGTTATTAGGCTGATGCCCTGTTGCTGAAAATAATCTCCCTCTTTATAGTTCATGCCAAGAGAATCACTATTCACGTAATTTGGGCCAAATTTTCTTCTGCTTTTCTGCTCCTTTGGACCATAACTACCATATAGTAAGTTGTGCTTGTTTTCCAAAATACGTAGCAAAATGTGTAGTTTTCCTTTCTGAGTGTGTTGACAGTATAGAAGACATCAGTTTTAAGCATGAGAAACATTTCATAATGACTGCTGTGTAGATTGTGAAGAAGATCTGGCAAAAGAAGGATCCTCTACAAGATTAGTTTCTCACAAAAAATGTGTGGAATAATAGTGTCCAGGAGCTCACTGTGACTTCATGAGTGTGACAAATGCACATGTATCACTCTGTCCCATACATGTTTGAGCTGAATTCTTCCACAGCCTTACATGGCCTCAAGATGTAGGTGTAGTGTAAGCGGGTCAGTTATCTGCATGCTTTTTAAATATGTTTTCTCTTTTCCATGGGATGTTATTGCTGTGACTTACAGATTCCTGAAATTGTCTTCACGAAGTGGGTAAGGCTGGAAGGGACTACAGTGCTCAAGCAGGGTCATCCCAGAGCACATGGCACAGGATTGCATCCAGATGTTTCTGGAATATCTCTGGTGAGGGAGACTCTGCAGCCTCTCTGGACAATCTGTTCCAGTGTATGGTCACTTGCATAGTAGTGAAGTTCCTCCTCATGTTCATCTGAAACTTCCTGTGCATCAGTTCCTGCCTGCTTTTCTAGCCCTATGGTGTGGCAGCTCTAAGAGCCTGGCTCCATCCTCTCTTCTGAGTCTTCTTCCATGCTTGGCCAGTAGCCTGCTTATTTGTTAAGATGCTATTGCTTGGCTGCTTATGTGAATTTAGCATTGTTCTAAGAGCATCTAGATTCTGTGTTCAGTGCTGGAAGCTAAAACTGTCAATTTTGGATTAAATTTACCTGATTTTTATAGCAATTAACTTATTACTTCTTTGGAGGCTGAGATGATTCCAAATAGCTTTTATTGGCAAGCCTCATTGAATATTTTTCTTCAATTTTCTGCTTTTCTTCTATAATTCAGAATGCATTGCCTCATTTTGGGACATGCTCTCATCCTGGTGATTAGATTTATAACTTCTTTCATGGTTTCTATTTTGTTAGGCAATTTCTTGTTTATATCACTTGGACTCCTAAGTGGAATGAAGATGGTGTTTAAAGCACTACAACAATGGAAGTCCTATCTCTCTGAAGACAGAATACAGTACACTTGCTGTTGCAGTTAGACGTAATATAGCAGCAGCATTTGGGTCCGTAGCAGCTGCTGACTTTCATTATGTTACAAGAAGCAACCTATTCACTTGTTAGAGCATAGCTTCAGTCCGAGAGAGGGTTCACAGCATGGAGCTGAGAGGTGAGTGCATTATTCAGGGTTGCTCAGCAGGTCAGAGGGTATGAGAAGCAGCCTGATACTGCTGGGAAGATGAGCCTTTGAACAATTTATTTCCCTAGAAGCCACACTACTCTGTTCTTTGATTTTTGGTGAGCTTTCATTTCAATAGGGCTAGGATTTAACCCGTCGTGTTTACAAAAGAGGCTTTATGATACAGTTCTGAGGTGCCTGTCACTGTGATAGTTTGGTTCCCACATAGTTGATTCACAGGGATTTGATCTCTGTTGGGACTGGCATTATTCATACTCTGCTTGTTAGTAAGTGCTAAATTCCCAGAGGATGCTTTCTTCAAGTGATACCAGCAAGTTGCAGTTACTGGCTTTCAAAGTATTCATGAGTTGGATTGGCTCGAGCTGGCAGCTTTCTCATGACACTAGAATCTCTAGCTCTGTCAGCAATAGCAGCCCTTTTCAAGAAAGAGCTCTGCCTTTCATCATCTTGGCCTTGAGAGGGCAACCACAGAGAAAAACTAGAGGTTTCTGCTCACGAACTGGAGAAGGTTTTAAGCAATTTGGAGAAAAGTGCAGAGAAAGGTCAGAATAGTTTCTTTCTCTCCACTATCCATCAGAGTTCAGCTTCTTCTCTTCTCTCTTCCCATTCTTTCTCATGGATACCAGGTCTGGAAAGGGACTGTCTTTTAAGCAGATGGACAGAAAAAAGTTCCTCCAGACAACTTTTACTCTCAGCTAAGCAAAAATATGAAAGATTGTGTCGTTAGGAATCTGTAGACTGAAAAAATATTGTTATTAAAATGAAATGTTATTAAAAGATGTAATGAAAGTAAGTGCAAGTGGTAGTCATAAGGTTAAAGTTGAATTTATGGACATCTGAACGTATCACCTCTGCACATGTAAGTGTGATTGCATGTTGCAATATAGTATTAACATCCTTCAAAATTCAGCAATAAAATTAATTGCACAATGTTATTTTTAACATTTTTCCAATAAGTGTGGTCTCTAGAGTATTTGCACTTTCTTAACCACTTGCAAGAACTCATAAATCATAGAATGCCTGGGTTGGAAGGGACCTTAAGGATTATCTACTTCCAATCCCCTGCCACAGGCAGGGACACCTTCCACTAGACCAGGTTTCTCAGAGTTCCATCCAACCAAGCCTTGAACTCTTCCAGGGCTTGGGGCATCCATGACTTCTCTGGGCCATCTGTTCCAGTGCCTCATCTAAAGAACTTCTTCCTAATATCTAATCTAAACCTGCTCTCTTTCAGTTTGAAATCACTCTGCCTTGTCCTGTCACTACAGGCTCTTGTGAAAAGTCCCTCTCCATCTTTCTTGTAGGCTCCCTTCAGGTACTGGAAGGCTGCTATTAGGTCACCTTTAAGTCTTCTTTTTTCCAAGCTGAACGAACCAAATTCTCTCAGCCTTTCCTCACAGGAGACATGCTCCATCCCTCTAGTCAACTTGGGACCTTCCTCTGGACTTGCTCCAACAGGTCTGTGTCCTTTCTGTGCTGGGACCCCAGAGCTGGATGCAGCACTGCAGGTGGGGTCTCACCAGAGTGGGGCAGAGGGGCAGAATCTTCTACCTCTCCCTGCTGCCCACACTGCTTTTGATGCAGCCCAGGACATGATTGGCCTTCTGAACTACAAGTGCACATTGCTGGCTCATGTCTTTCAGGAAACTTTCAGGCAGTGGAAACAAGGACAAAGTGGCCCGGGAGGAATACAGGAAAATTATATGAGAAGCTAGCGATAAGGTTAGGGAAGCCAGGGCCCAGTGAGAATTGAATCTGGCCAGGGATATTAAGGGTAACTGGAAGGGCTTCCGTAGATATGTTGCAAACAAAAGAAAGACTAGGGATAATGTCCTAAGGATGATTTCCTTCCTCTCCTGAAGGCAATGGGAGACCTGGACAAAGAAAGGCTGAGGTTATTAATGACTTCTGTGCCTCAGTCTTCAATGGCAAGTGCTCCAGCCACACCACCCGGTCCTTGATCTGTCCATCCCCCAGCCTGTGTTGATACCGGGGGTTGCCCCATCCCAAGTGCAGCAGCTTGCCCTTGGTCTTGTTAAACCTCATAAGATTCCCATGGGCCCAATTCTCGAGCTTGTCCAGGTCCTTCTGGATGGTGTCCTATCCTTCAGGTGTGTCAGCTGCACCACTCAGCTTGGTGTCACCTGCAAATCTGCTGAGGGTGCACTTGAGCCCTTTGTCTATGCCATTCATGAAGATATTAAATAACACTGGTCCCCATGCAGACCCCTGAGGGACACCACTTGTCACTGACATCCATTGAGACTCTGAGCTGTTGACCACGTCCCTCTGGATGTGACTGTCTGAACAATTTCTTACCCATGAAATCTGTCCCTCTCCAATTTAGAAAGAAGGATGTGGTGGGGGACCATGTGAAAGGGTTTACAGAATATTTACAGATAAATGCCATCTGTAGCCCTCCCCTTGTCCACTGATGTAGTCACTCCATCATAGAAGGCCACTAGGTTGGTAAGGCAGGACTTGCCCTTGGAGAAGCTGTGCTGGGGTCGTGAATCACTTCCCTGGCCTTCATGTGCCTCAGCA
>VWZT01004503.1:102097-155493 GCA_013397055.1 Pachycephala philippinensis | reverse complement strand
AGGCAGGGACACCTTCCACTAGACCAGGTTTCTCAGAGTTCCATCCAACCAAGCCTTGAACTCTTCCAGGGCTTGGGGCATCCATGACTTCTCTGGGCCATCTGTTCCAGTGCCTCATCTAAAGAACTTCTTCCTAATATCTAATCTAAACCTGCTCTCTTTCAGTTTGAAATCACTCTGCCTTGTCCTGTCACTACAGGCTCTTGTGAAAAGTCCCTCTCCATCTTTCTTGTAGGCTCCCTTCAGGTACTGGAAGGCTGCTATTAGGTCACCTTTAAGTCTTCTTTTTTCCAAGCTGAACGAACCAAATTCTCTCAGCCTTTCCTCACAGCAGACATGCTCCATCCCTCTAGTCAACTTGGGACCTTCCTCTGGACTTGCTCCAACAGGTCTGTGTCCTTTCTGTGCTGGGACCCCAGAGCTGGATGCAGCACTGCAGGTGGGGTCTCACCAGAGTGGGGCAGAGGGGCAGAATCTTCTACCTCTCCCTGCTGCCCACACTGCTTTTGATGCAGCCCAGGACATGATTGGCCTTCTGAACTACAAGTGCACATTGCTGGCTCATGTCTTTCAGGAAACTTTCAGGCAGTGGAAACAAGGACAAAGTGGCCCGGGAGGAATACAGGAAAATTATATGAGAAGCTAGCGATAAGGTTAGGGAAGCCAGGGCCCAGTGAGAATTGAATCTGGCCAGGGATATTAAGGGTAACTGGAAGGGCTTCCGTAGATATGTTGCAAACAAAAGAAAGACTAGGGATAATGTCCTAAGGATGATTTCCTTCCTCTCCTGAAGGCAATGGGAGACCTGGACAAAGAAAGGCTGAGGTTATTAATGACTTCTGTGCCTCAGTCTTCAATGGCAAGTGCTCCAGCCACACCACCCGGTCCTTGATCTGTCCATCCCCCAGCCTGTGTTGATACCGGGGGTTGCCCCATCCCAAGTGCAGCAGCTTGCCCTTGGTCTTGTTAAACCTCATAAGATTCCCATGGGCCCAATTCTCGAGCTTGTCCAGGTCCTTCTGGATGGTGTCCCATCCTTCAGGTGTGTCAGCTGCACCACTCAGAGCTTGGTGTCATCTGCAGGTTTTCTGACAGTGCATTTGATCTCTTCATCTATGTCATTAATGAAGACATTAAATAACAATGGTCCCAGTTTGGACCCCTGAGGGACATCACTTGTCACTGATGTCCGATGAAGCCTGGCAAGAACTGTTGATACAGTTGACTGTGTTTAAAAATGACGATGCATTATATCTAGTATGTTATAAGCCATCCTATTAATAGATTTCATCAAATTTTAAGTGTATAAGTTATTGGACTTTTGGAAATTAACTTCATAAATCAAAACCAAGTTGTTTTCTCAAAGATTCTCTGAGAATTGTTGTGTGATTTTTGTTTGTTTGGGGTTTTTTTATCATTCTACTGAAATGCCAGTGTTTCAAGGAAATGATAAAAGAATTGAAACCTATCCTGCACTAAGACTAGAATTCAGCAATACAGTGCTGTAGGAATAATCTTTTCTGGGGTCTTCTAAATAACAAGTATTCAGTGCTAACCTGCAAATCTAATTAATGCTCACAACAACAACTGAAAAGCAATCTTTTTTCTGAAGTTCTTTATAGTTTTTATTCTGAAAATTTTATTATGTTTTTATATTGAACAGTGACTGTAGGTGCTGTGCTATCATTTTTAGCAGCAGCCTTAGCTCACTAAGAGTTCTCTCCCTGAGGAATTAAATGGATGAAATGTTAAAGATTACTTTCACCACTGTTACCAAGCTACCTGACTCCTTTACACTTGCTGACTGGAACTGTAAGTGCCAATATTTCCCCTCTTGCTGTTGCTGTGCAGGTGTTGATTTAGCACAGTTAAGAGATTATTGTTTGAAAGATATAACACAATATCTTAAAGTCAAGGTATGATTGGGGTTTTTTTTTTTAAATTCACTTATGGTTCTACAAGCACTTTTGCAGGAGCAGAAAATGGAATTTTCTGGCTTTGTGGATGCATCATTCATTACCCCTTATTCATCTCTGGCAAATAAGGCAGTGTTTAGTTTGAAATGTACATTATTGAACCTTGCTCTATTTTCATGAAGGAATGCACGTGATTTCTTAACTAGTCATTATTACTGATCAAGGTGTCTGAGAAAAGTTTAACCCTTGTGCCCCAACTCTAATCAATCCTGTGACAATTTTTACTACTTGTCTTGTAAATTTTTTCATCTTTTTCACAGGAACTGGCATTTATTTGGTATTTATTCAGCATGTAGAATAATGAATCACAATTTACATGATATTGTGACTGGCACTAAATCTAAGTGAGTAGGAGCAATAATTCTAATACACTATCTATGTTGAGCCAGAAGAAAAAAACTGCTTCAGTTTGGGACACTTGACCTTTTGTCTATAGCTTAAGTCAAACCCCAATAGGTTCAGTCACTCCATTCTTGGACAAGAATTTGCTTTTGAAAGCTGCCAGCTAGATTGTTCTTATTTTTGCAGGTGAACATGTTTGTGTAGGTTGTTCTGAATGTTTTCTTAACCCTGTGATCTCACAGGATCAAAAAGTAAATAGTGAAACCCAAACCTTTTTTGATGTCCTAACAAGAAGTTTCCCTTTTATTCCTGAAAAGGAGAAGCCAATACTCACAAGTTTTTCAAAGATACTTCAATCTTTCTATAAACATCCCTTCAGTATTCTAAACCTTTTTTCATAAAGTTCCCGTTGGCTTATTTTGCACAGTTTGAGGTCTAAAAAGAGTGAGCCTGATGTCATGAACCCTTAGACATAGGTCATGAATCATGATGTAAAATTTTTCCTGCACGTTTTACCTCTGATTCAGCTGCAGAGGGCAGTTCAACACTATTAAAAAATAGTTAGCAGTTAAACCATTTATAATTTAAGAGCAAAGAGAAATATAATAGCATTTTATAGAAAATAAAATGCTTTTCATAAGGAAGGATGTGAGAAGCTTTGTTTTTTAGGTGATTTCATAGCATTTCTTAAGGACCCATTTTGTATTCTGAGGTGATTACAGACAAGCAGCAAGATTGAGGATGATCACTGTGAGACTTAAATTCCACCAAAGCTCATTATTGTCTTTTTTTTAAAGGAGCAGACCTGAATGCCTTCAAATGGTTCAGGAGCATATCTGAAATGCTTATACACCAACACATGCAGCATGAGAAACAGGATGCACTGGAAGATTTGGTCAGTTCCCAGAACTATGGCATCATCAGCATTGATGAGACTTGGGGGAATGCATCCCACGGTGCAGTGCTGGGATGGAGGGCTGCAGGCTGGGCAGATGAGGTGGGGGAGTGACACTGTGTGCTAGGGAGAAGTTTGGTTGTACAGCCTTGGCAGTTAGTGATGGTGTGGGTGGGTGACCTGCTTTTATGCATGCTAAAGGTGTTATGAAACAGTCCAAGCAAATTCTTCCCTTTTTTACTCCAGAGCCTTGGAACAGAAGTGATGGGATTGCAGACACACTGGGTGCTTGCCATGGGAGGACAATATCTTCTGTCATAATCTATGTTTTGAAACCCCACTGCAGTGCATATCAGCACCTACACTGGTGGTGTAACCAGGAACAGTGCAAAATCATCACCTGTTTCTGAGCTTGAAAAATGTTTTAGCAAAATAAAGGGTCGCTGAGGGTGAGTCCATCCCGAGCTGTCTTTCCTGTTGTTCTCTTTAAGACTCTGCATGGTGCTCTGCTGACACCACCTTGTTCTTTACAAGCCTTTCCTGAACCAGAGTCTGAAAAGAAATCTGTCCCTTGCAAATATAAAGTGCTTTCAGGAAGAAGCATAACTTCACGTTAAAAAAAATTAAATTATTTACTAAAGCTAAATTCATAGTGAAATAATTCCAGCAACTGAGGATTCTGTTGTAATGCTTGTTTGGAATTTGCAGTTGGCATCAGTAGACATGACCATATCTTTAAACTGTATCTTCATGAGAGAAAAAACATAGTTATTTAAAAAGATTACATGAAACTGAATTGATTCAAAATGTTGTGTATGTTATACCCCTGTGGTCCTCATAGAACTAAAATGAGAAGCTTCTTAAAAATATCACACTCTTTGGAGCCTCAGTACATACCAAAATTATGGGTCTGATCTAAAGCTGTTTAAGATTAATGTAAGTAGCTTTTTCTCTTTGAAGGCTATGAATTGGCTTCTTAATCTCCTTGGTGTAATTTGAAATAACTCTTTCTGTTGGAAATATCAAAACTGAGTCTGAAGCTTACAGGCAGTGACCATCCCATAGCTGGGGTCATATATAAAATGAAGAAACACTGCTTTAAATACCAATTTTTATTGTTATGTGTAGAAGAGCATTAGTATGTCTTCAACATGACATCGGAGATTCTAAGCTAGCTGGTTTAAATGAACTGAAAATGTAACAGACTCCCTTAGTATTTCTAGTAATCAAAGAGTTTATTATAGCAAGCTAAGTGTATTGTTGATAAACTTGAATTTAATATTTGTATTCATCCTAAGTAGAACACGCCCATTATTTCTTGAATTGTATCAATAGAAGAAAATTATAATACTCATGAAATGAGAGAGAGATGGAAATTATGTATAGAAAGTAAGCAAAGCAATTTCGTAGGAGCACAGGTCACTTAATTTGGAATTTTGTCACTTAATATAAAAAACCAGAAAGATATTTAGAGTGACAAAGTAGTATTCTTTGTGTGAGAGATAATATAAATCATTGATTACCTGTCTTAAGAAAGAGCTAGTTAAGATTTTGTGTTGCACAATTAAATCAAGGTGCTTTGAAACATGAAATGCCTGTTCTTAGATTCCTCTGTGATTTATAGCATCACACAGAGCACAACGATTTTTCAAAGGATTTCCATATGGACATACAATGCCTATAAGCTTTGACACAGCCATAATATCTAGTTTTGATGAAAAAATCTGAAGTAATGAAGAATTGGCTCCCCCAACACTTGTTTTTGTGTTACCTTAATTTTAACATGTGCTTTGTCCTTGCAATCTGAGTAATTTTTGGTAGGATATTTTTGTTAGCACATTTTGTCAAAAGCAGATTTGTGTTAAAAAAAAAGTGATGTAAAAATAATAATATAGGTTTCTGTGAGACACAAACCCAAGCTTTCATGCCAAAGTATGGCAAGGAAAATGTAAAATTCTCTGATTATCCTTGTGGCAGATATTCCCCTTGTCTGGAGCCTCCACTTTCTCCATCCTCTGATTGCCCTGACCTGCTGAAGTATCCCATGACTTCTGATTCAGGATTTGCACATGAGAAATCTATTGTGCATGGGAGAATTTTTTATTCCTTGTGTTGCCCTTACACGCTGTTCAGACATGGCAAAAATAACCCCTGAACCTGAGAACTGAGAAATGTCATCAGGTGCCGTCCTCAGCTGTAGCTGTTATAGCACAGTGTTCTGGTCTGATTCTGCATTTCCTGAGTGGAATAGTACTCTTTCCTTGCTCAGTAAAAGCTGTCAAGGAAGTTTCATATTCTATATTTAATCTAGCTACTTAACAGAGCTTGCTCACCACAATAAATCCATTTAAAATTTTACATCTTTCATGCTTGCAGAAGATGATTGCATCAGGCAGTGCTCAGGTCAAGTGATGTGGTCTGCAATAAAGAGCAAAAAGGGAAGGTGCTTTTTCCTGTTAGAGGTTTTGTCACTAGGGGTAGTATCTAACAGTTCTAGTGCTATGAGTTAGTGTCAGATATGAAACTAAAGCTGGAATCAGGTAAACAATAGAGATTTCATCCATACTAAATCTTTCCCCTTATTCTGCCCTTACTGCATCGGTGAACAGTTGCTAAGGCTTGGGAAGAACAAAGATGCTGCTCAAGAACAAGTGCTTCTTTTTATTGACTGTTTCTTGGCATCAGGGAAAGCCTTATGATAAGATCACAAAGGAAAAAACTCAGTGACAAAAAGGGATTGGATATCTTTATATAATATGACTTAGTTTTGCTGCACAATTGAGCTGTCATCTTAGAGATTTTTTTTTCTTTTGATCCACTGTTAAAATATCAGGATGGGAAAATTGTAATATTGTAGAGTGGCAACACCTGATAGCTTCTACTACTGAACACTTGTACTTTTAAACTGCTCCATGACCTATTTTATTAGAATTTTCCTTATAGAAAGTCTTGGGAGACTCTATGTACTATACATTTCCAGTACCATAAATGTCTATTTATCTGAGTCTTGGATGAAGACTGAAATGAGTGTTTATCATTTCAGCCAACTGTGGATGTTCATTTCAGTTTTGGAGAATGTGTTTAACAGAGGAGACAAGTGCTCCTGTCCAGTGGTCTGTCACAAGGGTGTGGCATGCATTGCATATTAGTCCTTGAAGTAGTTTCGTTATTGTGTAGATAATCCATGTTTCAAGAGCGTGGAGAATAAATCAGGTGTTTCAGAGAGTTCAGTAGCTCTAAGAATCTGAAGTACATCGTGCATGCTAAATATTTTTCCTACTGTATTTCTTGGAGTAGTAAATTAGCCAAAACCTTTATAGACATGCAGATTTTCTGCTCTGCAACACAGCTTAAGCAGCATAACAAAGTTTTATGATCACAGTAAGATGAATCTAGTAGTTAGCCCATTTAAACTAGAGGGTTTAAATGAATGGAATAGAGTGTTATTTTGTTCATTTTTTAAAAATAACAATTGGGTTACAGAGAAGAATTAAAAAAACCACCAACATAAAAAAATCCAACAAACCCAAAAACACCCCACCCTACCAAATAATAAAATAATAAATTAGACAACATAGTTCCATATAAGTGAAATAGTCTAACACATTCAGACATCTTTTAGGAAACTTGCAAGTCTTTCACTTTTCCATAATAAGTCTCTCTTCTGTTTGTGTGAATACTGATAAATCATAGAATCGTAGAATGGCCTGGGTTGGGAGCAACCTTAAAGATTGTCTTGTTCCAAACCCCCTGCCATAGACAGAGACACCTTCCACTAGACCAGGTTGCTCAGAGCCCCATCCAACCTGGCCTAAAACACCTCAAGGGCTTGGGGCATCCACAACTTCTCTGGGCAACGAATTCCAGTGCCTCACCACCCTCACAGTGTTTGTGCAGAGTATTTTTTTCTTGTCTTCTTACAGTAAGTTTCTCAGTTGGAGAGTTCATATAGTATACGTTTAGCAGCATTAGTGTTCAAGGAGTTTCCTGTTTTAGTGATGGTGACTGTAGAGGTAATCAAGGTCCAAAGTGAAAAATATCACCATCAAGATTACTGTATGGACTATAATTTTTCAGAGAAAATGTATTTTTTATTTGTTTGGAGAGTTTTTCTTTGTCTCTTGTTGAATTCTATAGCTGTAGAATAATCTTGTCAATAAGTTTGACAATAAAGATAAATAATACATTAACATTTTAATACTATGTGTTAAAACAAAAACAAACCACCTCCAAACTGTGATAGTAAGTGCAGTGCTGTCTGGATATTATTTTAGACACTTTCGAGAAAAAAAATCCTCCTGTTTTGGAGATGTAATGACATTAGGCAAAACCTTGAGGAGACCAGGCCAAGTGCTGGTTTTTACATCAGTCGTCCCCACAGGTTGCTGGTTCTGAGGAGTGGGAACATTAGGGACAGCCTGTTTGTAGCCTGGGTTTCTCTCTCCACAAGGCAGTTTGGCTAAAGCCTTTGAGCTACCTGTAGCAAGTGGTAAGAAAATCCAGGAGGTGAAAATGAACTGCTGAATTTCGTTATGGGAATGGTATCGATGAGAACCTGTCACATCAGAAAGTGCTGGGAAAAAGGAGGATTTCAGGCTGAGTAAATGACTGCTGGTGAACCACTTCAGTATCCTGAGGGTTGTCTTGGTCTGGGCTCACTTATAAGAGTCAGTATGAAAAATTGTTGTTGTTGAATATGATACAAAATAATATCTGGACCCAAATAATTTGAAGCTGGAGAAACAATTCTGCTTCCCAGTGCTGATACTCAGTTTAAGAAAATATCTACCATGCCAGGTTTTGGTAAGGACAGAATTACTATAATAATCACTAAAATGTCACATTTTCACAAACAATATATGTATGATCACTGAGTATTTTTTGGTTTAATATCTACCATATTTCAATTTATATAGAAAAATATTATGCATCAGGATAGCAAGAGCTGAAGGAAGATTTGGACACATTGACCAGATGTAAATTGTCAGTTTCCATGCATAAATTCTTGTATAGCATAGATGTTTAAACATAGAAATCTCATTATCGGAGGGAGAACAGCTATATGTAAAACCCATGTACTTCCAGAAGTAGTAAAGTATGAGCCAGGATTCAAACCCTGAATATAAAAAGAAAAAAAAAAAAAACCAACTAAAAAACCTAGGCTGAGAGCAGTGAATGCAGTTTTAAAATTACCCTTAACAAGAATCTGCTACTCAAACATCTTGATTTAGCTAAAATTTTACAAACTCCCGTTTTTCTGTGAATCACCATGGGCCCTTCCATTAACTCATATAGCCTGTTGAAGCCTGAGCAGGATGCAGCACTGAAAAAACATCATCCCTCTTCCTGTGATTTCTGAGGGATCATTTCAAGACTAATAATAAGTGTTAGTAATTGTTTCCTATCCTATTTCACTACTCATATTAGTTTCTTCTATTTAAGGTACTAATTTTGTCTCATGAGAGTGCAGAGATGAAGGGTAGAATCATGTCCCATACAAGCACAATTTTTTGAGTGGGGTAATGATGGTGGTTGTTACAGAAAAGTGTGTCCTGGCTCATGCTGCATAAAATGCATTTGTACTCTTCATTCTTGCACCAGGTACTGTCAGTGCAACCTGCAGGAAAAAAGAAACAACTAAATAATATTAGTAACAATTTTATAATTAAATATTATATATAATTTATTATATAACTTGTTATATAATAAATTATATATAAGAATATAAAATAACATTATAACATGCTAATTGTATAATTAAATTATATTAACATACAGTGATGCATCTGAACTGTTNGATGCAAATAGTCCAAGCTGATAAATGCTCAGTTTAAAAAAAAAAAAGAGATCTTAAAATTGCAGAACTGGTACTAACACAGCAAACAGGAGTCCTGTGTCCTTAGGAGGAAAGAGAGATGGGAAACACCCAATATAAATAAAAGTAATTTAAATTTAAACTTTATGTACTTAGAGGAAGCTGTTTGGGGACTGGAGCATATGCTTTTTCATGATAATCAGAAAATGTAGTCAGCTAATTAACTTTTGTCCTCATGGTATGTTGAAAAAAGTAGAAAACAAAATTTTTGTAAGCTCTAGAGTCTTAAGTAATTAAAAACCATGTTAGACCTCTCCAGCACCCCTTAAAAGTAAAGGCATAATGTTGAATTCAAGCACTTTAGAATTGAATCTATTAGAGAGAAGCAGCAATGTATTTTAGAGGCTTTCCTGTCAATAAAGATAATTATTAGATTTTTTTTAATGGCCTCTTTCCTAGTAAACTTACTGTAGATGCTGCTGGATGTCTACTTAGCTTGTTTGCTATATTCCTAATCAGAAAAATGCATGCCACACCATGCTCTTCCTAATGTTTGATGTATGCAACATTATGGAGATTTGACACATCATCATCCATAGCAGTGAACTTTCTAATTTCAACTCTTATACACAGGTCTATTCAGATTGCAGTCTGTAACCAAATTCTCTTTTTTATTGTCCCTTTTGATTAATTTTACAGTTATGAATATTGCTCTGTGAGATGCTAACTAGAGACCCATTTAGATTTTTTACAAATTCAAAAATCTTTGGTTTGGTGGACTTTATATAGTTGCATAAAAGATAAAGATTTTCAATTTTTTTTGTGTGATTATTGCTATGGGCCCTTTTTGGTTTTCAGTTCAGTGTTAAATTACTTACCTTGCTACTAGTTAATTTTTTGGGTTTTTTTCTTCATTAATCAGCTATTTGAGCTCAATTCCTAGGGTATTTTTTTAAGAAGCCTTAACTACTATGTGTATGTTCTACTCACTGGACTCATGCCCTACATGTTTATGGATCATTGATGAATCTCCTGGTACCTTTGAAAAACAACCTGTAAACCAACATCTGTTTTTCATTGCTATCCTGAGAACTGAAAGCTGTGGGGATATTCATTTGGGGTTGGGTTGGGTTGTGGCTCATTACTGCTTATTACGAGATGCTGAGAATCAAACTTCTCCAAAGACTCGAGAGAATAATGTTATATCTTTGTTTTCTTTCAGGCTCTCATGAAACAGTGGTCATATCTAAGCTTGAGAAGGACGTTAAAATAACATCCAACTTTCAAAAAATTAAAATTAAAGCTGTGGATAGCAGTACTGCATGGATTCATTCCAAAATGAGTATCCCAGGTTTGTTATTATTTGGTGTTGCAAAGTTCAGGAAAAATAGGAATGCAACAGCTGCTATATTTAATAGAGTCAGTTTACTGTGCCTGGATGCGATAGCTGCCTGTCTTCTGCTGTGGCCATCATAGAAATGGAAAGTTAACAATAGTTTTGTTTCTTTCCTCCATGCTCTAAAAATGAAGTCTTTTGTGGCAAACTCAAATTCATATTTTTCAGTGGATGAGAAGTGGTGGTTTTAATTTTTATGTCTATTGTTGTGCTGATATAATTGAAAAAGTAACAAAATTCACTTAGTTTCACTGAATTTTATATATGCAAATTGTCCAACATAATCTGTTCCTGTGAGATTTTGCTCAAAGTAAGTCTCTCTAGAATCTTTTCACTCTGCAGCTTTGATCACTACTTGAGATTGGAAATGTACCTTCCTCTTGGAAGAAAAAATTCCTTAAAATGGATGTTTTGGTTTAAGTCTAGCAAACTCAGTTTCATATATGCTATCCAAATAATTTTCTTTGTTATGTTTTTCTATATAGTAGATTCCCATATCTTTAAAAACCTTTAAGCCACTTTATTGAGGCTGTGAAATAATAGCTTTCTTCTTCTACTGGCATAGTTTTTGTCACAGAACAGAAGTCAAGACTTTTGTATATTCTTACTTTTTCAATATTTCTTTGCAAATAGCATTTCGTGCTGGAACAGGCTTCCCAGGGAAGTGGTGGCATCACCAAGCCTGTCTGAGTTCAAGAAGTATTTGGATAATGGTCTCAGGCACATGGTGTGACTTTTGGGGTATCCTTTGCAGGACCAGGAGTTGGACTCGAGGATACTTCATGGTTCTCTGCAATCTTTATTGTCCTTTTCCTCATCTACAGAATACAATTCACTGCATCTATGTAGGATATCCATTACACATCTGTAGATTACTTATTGATACATCCTAGGATATTTTTAGAACAACTAGCTTTATATTTCAGTGAGTTACTCTTTCTGCCATCTTGCTAGCAATGAAGTGTTAAAATTTTGATGCTAAGTATCTGCAGCACTAGGGGGCAATTCTAACACCTCCATCAGTGTGCTCTTCCTCTTCAAGAAATTTAGAAAATGAGTATGCTTACAGAGCTGTAAAATACTCAGATCTGCTCAATTTCACTTTGCTTTGACCCTAGAAGGCAGATTTTCTGCCAGAGCTCCCAGACTGCAAAGTTAAATTCCAATTAGAAGATATGCTTATATAGTAAGGCAATCACCTTGAATATTTCAAAGAGTAAGTTTCAATTTCTGGTGCACAGGAGGGTATTTCTTGGTCTAGGTGTATCGATTTTTCTCACTATTCAGGTATATTAATATTTAACAGGTAATGCTCCCTTGGCACTTCAAAAGGAAGCCTGAACTGTCAGAAATGTCTGTATTATATGGCCAGTAAATATAGCTCAGTTCTTTTCTGAATGAAATGAACTCATAAGTAACAGTTCTGCTTTAGACACACCAAGTCTTTGGTGGTGGGCTGTGGATATCATAGAAAAACCCTAAGCACAGAAACTGTCACATTCTCTAGCAGTCCTATCTTAGGTGACTCCTCATAGTGCTGATGATTTTTTTCCAGTTACCACCTATTTTTGGAGACTCGGTTTTAAGAATATATTCCATAAGTAGTTTATTAATGGTGTAGTGCAAAACTGGAACGTGGTGCAGCAGTATATGTTTACTTGACTGCAACATAAAAGGATAATTGAAATTATGATCACTGTAAGCGAGGCCACATATTTTATACCAAGAATGATACCCAAATAACTGCCCACATTTTACAACTTGATGAAGAAAGGAATTTCTTTGCTATTAAGAAAACCTTAAGATCTTTATGAAGCTTTACTCTGTGTACACATGTCTTAAGGATGTGAAAGATAATCCTGTTTAATTAAGGCTTTACCTTAACTTCAATTGTGTTGGACTTTGAAAGTATAACAAACCAGAAATTATCAGACTCTGTGGACACAGAGTCTTCATGTTCAACTTAAGTATACTTAAGATCTTTGTTTCACCTTAAGGCAGGTGCCAACCTTCTGCTTTAGAATAAGACAGATCAGACAGAATATTTCTTCTCTAATTCCCCAGTACCACCTTTCCATTCTGAACATCCTCATCTTTTAAGTTCTGCCAACTTGCTTCCAGTCATGTGCAAACAGGAATATAGTGGGTTACGCAAGGTGCTGGAGGTGGCAGGGAGACTTCCTGAGTGATGGAAGGCAAACGCAGCCAGGCTGTCCTGGGAGAAGGAGGAGTAGTTGGCCTAAAAGTAGGCCAAGAAGTGCTCTCAGGGAGTCCCATGTTGTTTCAGGACCTGGACCTATTAATAAATAGTCGTGGCACTCAATACTAAGCCATGTGCAAGGTCTAACATGTAGATCCTGAAGCCAGTAAGTAGCTAAATCACCTCTTCAGAGATGTGTCCCAAGTGATTAAGAGTGGAGGGAATCTATTCACGCACCATTCAAGCTTAATTAATCGTATGTATGGAAATGGGACTTGCTGCTTTCCATAGTGCAGAACTAAAAATAGTTGGAGATCCTGCTCTAAAAACAAAGACTAAAATAAGGAGGTCAGGTCTCTACTGATATGAATTAAAAATCATTGGAATTAGATCTTAAAATAAAAACACTAAAAGAAGGAGGTCAGGTCTCTACTGTTCTTATTAAAAAGAAGTAGAAAAATATTGCTGGCTAAATGAAGTTATTAATAGAAATAGGGAGGGAAGAAGGCACTTAGCCCCATTTCTCAGTGGTATTTAAATATCTAGTTCTCACTAAAATTCTGTGACTGTTATGCACCAGTATAAAACACCAAAGATGATATGGAAAATATTCTTCAAATCAATTAGTATTTTTATGTTCCTTCTTCCTAAGACCTTCTTTAGAATGTAAATGTTTTTCATTTTATCCTCAGTCTGTAGCATTCAGAAGACTAATATTTTCTCATGCTTTTATATGCCTCTGGACAAACGAAAAACCACTCCAAAATTATTCCCAAACTTCTTTTTTCAGCTAGAAAACTGTAACATGTTGCAGATTATTTTTCAACTACAGAACAATATTCACACAAATTCAATCTTTTCATTGGAGGATGATAGCAACTAGTACAGGTGAATACCTGTAAATTATTTCCTTTTATATGTTTTTCCACTCCCTTCATAATGTGACTTATTTTAAAAAATACTTGGTTTCTTTGAGAGAGGAAAAAAATGAATTGCACTAATGCTTTTTCTCAAAACACAATGAAAATACATTCACATTTGTCCTCTGGAAATAAGGGATGCTGAAACCCTTTCACAGCAGATTTAAGGTATGATTTTGTCTTGAACCTCTGTTCTTTGTGGAGTATTCTGGAATCAGAAAAATAATATTGTAACAGATTGTGAGAGTCTGTAATCAACAGGTCAGAAAGCCACCTGTAATAACAAGATTTAGAGTTAACATAAGCATGGTTTTGTCAGATAAATAGAGAACTTCCTGAAAGTCCAGCTTGATCTTCTTTATAATTACCGATCTTTCATTAACACATAGGAAGACTTCTTACCATTTTAAAATCTGAAAGAAACAGCAAATAATTTTTTGTTGTACTTGAATGTAGTGCCTATAATAACCAAATTACCTATAACAAATTTCACTAATCCCACCTTACTATTCATTTGAACAGCAAAAGATAATGTGTGGTACAGACTTGGGTAATTGTTGCCAGTGCTTTTCTTGATTTATCACTGTATTCTTCTGTTTCTATATATTTCACACTTGATTGGAGCAAAGGGTGAGATTATAATTCATTAAAAAGTTGCTCTGGATTATCACCTTCCAACAGCAACTTGCTGGAGTTGAACAGGGGAAATAAAAGTATCTATGTGATGACTTTTATTTATTTGCTTCAAAAATAATCTGTATTTTGATGAACTAGTCAGTTCGTAGCAGAATGAGCAATGAATGTAAGAGTTCTTAGTACAAATGGAGTTGAAATTATGGGGCCACAGAATTTCCATCTATGCAAATAAATGACATCAATATGTGTAATGTTTAATCACACTGACATTAAATTGCACAAGATAAAAATTTGAAGATATCAAAGGATCTCTTCTATATTCAGTACTCACTGAAGTAGTACTGAATAGCTCCCACAAATGGATAGTTTGTCTGCCCACACAAAATCTTCCATTGCATTTTCTGGCCAGTAGAAGAGCAGGAAGAGGAAGATTAGTGAAAGAAACTTCAAGCTGATTGCAGTTCCTATAGGGTATTGAGAAGGACATTGAGGAAGTTCTTTTAAATTCTCTGTAATGTCCTGAATCTGTTAATTGTTATCTCTCCCTCTCTCACATACATTCATATTCACTGTTCATACCCAGAATTCATTGTCTGATATGACTGAATTTTTAATTAACCTTTAGCCTGTTTTCCATTGTTATCTGTCTTTAGGGAAGACTTCTTGAAGCTTCTTCTAATTAGGGTAGAAGACTAGATGTACACATGTCCAAGTAATAGAGACAAAGCAAAAGTACTTATCAAACATATTGGTTAATTTAGCTTGATTCCGCGCTTATGTGGGAGAAATGAATGTCTGGCCCTAAATTCTATGAATACATTTCTATATAGAGTTGAGTTACGGTACACATTTAATGATAAAATAGATGTTTGGTCTATTTTATTCTCCACAACAAAACAGTTATGGTAGTTATAATTCTTAAAAAGGCATCAGTTTGTTGTACTGTGTTTATTCTCCGTGCCTGACAAACTAATAACAATGAAGTCATCAAGCCCACATAAAATCCCTCAAGCACAGTCTTTGTCATTTGTTATTATTTCTTCTAATGCTTTGCAATGAGTGATGAAATGGTTTGAAATAACACAAAAGAGGGCTCTGAATTATCTAAAACTGTCTAATGCAGTTGGGGCTTAGTATTTAAGATTACCTCTTGAATCACTGGAGGCATTAAATGGGGTGCAAATGCATTTCATGTGCCTATAATTCTCATAAAGAAAATGTTAGAAGTAAAGCTGGGATAGTTTGGTAACTGCTTGGGTATCTGAAGGATTAAGGAGAAGATAATTTCTTGCATTATTTATCAAGTATGAAATTGTAGAGAAAATCTTACTCTGCAAGAAGGAATTTCATAGACTTTTTAAGTAGCAGTAAGAAAGTGTTTTTGGAATGAAATGTTGACGCTCCTCAGGAGATTCTTTTTTAACGTAGAGAGTATGTTTTTATGAATCTATTTTCTTTTTTGTTCTAAATTGATTTAATTACACTGAGATTTTGTGTTCTGTTCCTCTGAGTAAATTTGTCAAGGCCTTTAATTGCTGAGTGGAATGACTACTATGTGGCACGATGAAATCGGCATGTTAAATTTTCAGACTGTTGATTTGCAAGTAAGATCATGAAAAGAATGAATGTTTTTAGCACCCTGCTTTTTAAATCCTGGGTGCCCTCGCTGTACTTTTCAAGTGCATGTTATCAATTCTTTTTTACTTTAATATACTCTACCCTCAAGCAAAAGCAACTGAACCAGCAAACCTCTCAATTACTCTGCCAGTTGCACCCCAGTTTCTTCTGTAGATTTGCCAAAGTGTCTGCAGCATGGGTTACAGTGGATATAGGACTGTTGTGTCCTGCTGCTTCTCTGCAGGGAGTCACGATTCCGTTCAAAGCTGTAGGAACCACTCAGACTGCCATTCTGCTGAATCCTAAAGTCAAAGAGGAATGCAGGTGGGGTGTGTGCAGGTGGGAGGTGTGCACACAGTAAAAGAAAAACAATAGCAAAAAAAACAAGACTAAACTTCTGAGGGTGCATTCTTGTACACAGCCCTCGTTAACAGGTGATGTTTCTTCAAGTATAGTATTTCATTTTAGATAATAAAAATAAAGATGAATTGATTTTGTCTATTTTTTTTGCTAACCCTTTCTGAATATTATTACTGATATATAATTTATACATCACAACAAAATGGTCTGCAACAAAAAATAGAGATCAAGAATTTGCTTGCGTTATCTTGTCAAATATCTCCTTCATTCTGAAGATTAAAAAGAAAAAAGGGAAAGCCTTATGATTTTTATTTTGGCATTCTGCTTCCTGTCCCTTCCCACATTTTGTTGTTTCTGGAAGGTAATACACTATATATGCATTAAGAAATTTTTCAGGGTGACTCATATCTTCCTTTTTTATTGAATTGTGGTTTTTTGTCCTGTTCTATCTAATATTTTTGCTGGGAAATGCATAGCTTTAGTGGGTTTCATATTATTTAATTATTTTTAATCAGAATTTTTAGACTATTAATATTGATCTCCTAATTCCCAAGCAGTAATTTCTGTTGATGGGAGAATCCAATGAATCCTTGGTTCTGATTTCAGCAACAGTTGTAAAACTGGTGTCACAACATAGAGCTAAAGCAAGGAAGTTGAAGGATAGAAGTTTAAGGTGTGATATGATATTATAAAAATTGCAATGGCACATTTCATATGTGTCACAGCATGGTGTTCCTTTCCCTTTTTCTGTGCTATCACCTCTAAAAAAAAGTGACATTTGGTACTGAGCATCACAGCTTAGGAAATAGCATAGTTCACTGGGTTTTTTTGTATTTTTTTGTCTTTCTTCTCTTAATTTTTATTGTAGTTATTTACTTTTGCTGGTCTATAAAACTTGCACATGTCCAAGTAACAGAGGCAGAACAAAAGTGCGTATTTGTATTGAGACAAACTCTGGATCCAAAGAGACCTCCCTTACCCAAAGAACTGGCAAGAGATTGGATCTTTTCAGATGGCAAAGCAATCTGTTGAGAAAGTTTTGTGATAATATTTACACTGACAAGTTGCTTCCTGAAGAGCCACAGGACTGCAAAATCCCTCATGTACTCAGGTGTCATGTATTTCCTAGCTTAACAACGTGATTTCCTGGATTTAAAAGTAACTGCTGACAGATATGTGGAGAAATTTGCTTTGGCAAGGCAAAGCAGTCACCAATTTACTTACTAGTGGAGCAAATAAATGTAAATTTACTTTACGGTAAGAAAAAGAACCCTCTATTTAAAAAATTATGTGAAACTACTTGTTTTGTAACTGAGGTAAGGAATTGTTTTGCAGTGTATATAGCACCACTACTTTGAATTCCTCTGCATTATTTTCAGACATTTCAGAAAATATTACAAAAGAAGGTTGGGTCGTTTCTAAAATGAGATGTTATCTTCCAGCTAGCATGACACAATGGAAGTCTGTACAGAGAAGGGAATTTTAAGGAATTAATAGGAAATTTTGTCTTTTTAAAAAAAAATTCTATTTTTCTGCCTGTTGTTCTGATTTGTTTACAGTTGCAGCCCCCTTAAGATGGTCTGTATCCAGTAGGAGTTCATATTAAATATGTTGTTTAAAAAAATTAGAAGATGCAGTTTTTATAAGCCATTAATGGAACTGTAAACACAGTGGATATGTGGATCCATGGAAATATGGACAAGCACCTGAATTCTCTATAGGATGAAATAGCAAAGTGTGATCATGTGAGGTATCATATGTATATTGCTTTTGTATTTTTGTTAGATAATATTTCCAGGTACTTGTTCTTGTCACCATCTGTATAAGAGCTGTACAATGTTGTCAGTTATGCCTTAGTGTAGAATAATCTTAATTTGTAATCCAGCAGTGCTGTTCAGAAAAACTTTCCAAGTGACAAATATTTAAATGACTTTATAACTTGTCTATTTTAAATACTAAGATTATTTACCCCACTTTTCAAGCTATTGGATTGGATGTTTGTAAGGTTTAGACAACCCTTGGAGAATTCTAAGACTGCACATTCTTCATGAAAATGTATGCTGTTAACTTTATTACTGCTTAATTAAATGATGATTTGTTAATAGATGGGAACTATTAATGCTTTCCCAGAGGACTGAAAAAGTGCTCTAGCCACTTATTCTGAATTTAGTCACTATAGGTGATGTCAGAATAAAAATCAGTACTCCTAAATGGATTTTTATTAATTGGGCAAAATTGAAAAGCTGTAATTATACTTTTTTATTATTAATACAACATAAATATGTGAATTATAAGTTGATAAAAACGTTTGTAAACCTCAGATGTCTTATCCTGCAGCTTTACTGGAACCATGCCAAAAAAAGTAAGGGAGAAATGTGTTTTTTTTAATAACATAATATTGGAACATCTTTCCCTTTACTCCTACTTATATTTATGTAGAAGCAGAGGCCTGCTGCAGCCATCCTGACCTTGATGAGAGCTTTGTGTAGAAGCAGCGGCCTGTCACATTTATCTCAACTTTGATAAAGGTTCTGTTCTCTTGGGAAAGGTGCATACCAGAGGATTGACTCCAGCCATAAACACCATGTGTGAAGGTTTTCCTTTACCACCCGGAATGCTGGGAGGTGGCATGTTGGAGTGAATGGCTGATAAGGGCAGAAACATCTGCTCTGAGGGTGCTTGGTGGTGTGGCTGTTTTGTCTTTCCTTCTGCACCTTCCCAAAACTATCCCTAAAACTTTCCTGTAGCAGAAACATATAAATACTGAGGTGTGCGTAATAAAGATGGATCCTGCTAGAAGAAGCAGTGGTCTCTGCTTGTTCTTTTCCAAGCTGCTTCAATTTAAGCTCAGGGTGATACTTCAGATCCATACAGTCCAAAGAACTTCTGGTGGCATCCTAAGACTCACAATGTTGTGTTTTTTGGTGAAAGGTTGCCTTATCTCTGGAGGAGAGTTTAGTTTGGGAACAAAGCAGTTTTAGTGGCATTCTGGTTTTGAAAATTCCATTTCCACTGCGGAAATATTTTTGAGTTGTATGGGGGACAGTTGGCCACCACAGAATGATTGTGCAGGGTCTCATGATGTCCCCCGCTATGGTGCCCACTGACCTACACACATTTGCTGTCTGTGTGTCCATCCTCCACAGGCAGTGAATTGCCTTGTCAAGGAACAGACACAAAAATACGCCAAGCTTGCTGAGGTCTGGGGTGCTGTGATGGTAGGTCTTGAAGGTGGGCCAGAAGAGCCTCTAGTCTGTTCTTTTAGTATGGTTTACAGGTGCTATTTGATGCAGCATTTCTTAAATTCATCTTTGCTGGGCCACTGAGGAATCTTCCCACTCAGACTCAATCTGACTTATACAATGTAGTTTGTGGTAAATGTATCATATGACAGTGTACTGTGGCACTGGCCATGTGGTACCTTCCATGGCTTAAATACTTAGCCTAGTCTTTTAGTATGAACACAACCTAACACCAAAACCCCTAAGCATTGTCAAGATCTCTACCTGACTGTGCACATTAACATATTTGAGAGTCAAGCGTTATACCCGTTATACCTATTTCAGTTTCAGATGAAATAAAAAAAATATTCTTGACATCAGCAAAAAGTTAATGTCTTTCATTGAACTTGCTAAAGAATCTCTGTAAAATTCCAGAACTGGAAGAAACCACTGGTGAGGTCTAAGAATTTGCTTTAATTTAATGTAGTCTTAATTTTTGGTATGTGAAAATGAACTAGTCAGCCTTTAGATACCAATGGTTGTTTTGTGTGTTGATTTCTCCCTTTTATCTGCTCCTATCCAAAATATTATTTTCTGATTTTCTTTAGGCTGTAGCTTTTTGTTTCCCAGATACTTTTTGGTGAACTGTTTTGTAAGATATGCTGTGTTCATGAGATGAAAATATTGGAAGTGATTTTTTTTTTAATTTCAGTTAAAGGCATGACTTTGATTTTTACCATAAGATTCATATTTTCCAGTTCAAAACAGAAAGTTTCTCAAAATATCAATGGCACCAAGAAAAGGTTCAGCTCAGTTTACCTCAGCTAGAAATACTGCTCAATACTATCATTACTATGATTTTAAAAGTATTTGACATTTCCTTTGCAGCCGTGTCGTACCTTTAGCTGTTACAGATCCAACAAAGTCTGCAAATGTACACTGAGACTTAGTTCCGACTAACTCAAAGTCTTCATTTCAGGAGTGATTTTGCAATTTTTTTTTTTTAATGTGGGTTAATACATACAACTGTATAGAAAATAGATTTCAATATACATGCAAAAGTAATGGTTTTTGTCATAATTTAGTAATGTTTATGGCAGTATGAGAGCTATTTTAAGAAGAGATTCAATGTGATAAGCAGGGGAGAGAAGGAAAAAAAAAAGATGTTAATATGAACACCTCATGGCTAAAAAGGATAATATTATGAATAAATATTGTGAAAGATTTATGATTCAAAAATGGGAACTTTCAAATGAAAAACAAATCTAAAAAATGCTCCCAGCTCTCAATTTATGAAAGCTCTGTGGGACTGGAATTTAAAGGTAGTGAAAGAATATTAAGGATCAATGTTCCCTTCTTGCAACTTTTAAATATGCCTATTTGAGGACTGCTTCCATCCTTTGGTTTATGTGTGCAACACAACGTTTATCTTTTTTTTCCCCCCAGGGCATCACTGAAATGGGGAATCTAATTTTACTGGAAGATGTTCTGAGACTCACATGCAATACTATGAAATGGATATATATATTATCACTGGGCTTCCACCATGTCCCCAAGGCAGATTTCTGTCATGCACTGTGTAACCCTTATTGGCATTACAGGTTTCTGCTGCATATTCTACTTTTGCTTCATGTTTGGAATTCTTAGGAATCTGCATAGTTGATCATAGAAGACACTTTTTGCCCTAAATGTTGTGAGTGTTCCTGAATTTAAATAAATAATCTTAAAGGAGACTAAAACTGAAAGTTAATTTAATTCAATACAACAGCAGGCCATATAGACTGTTCTATTTCTCTGTCACTGTTGCAATATTTTACTGAAGCTGAACCACATGCACTTGAGACACAGATTTATGTCAATTAAAATGTATTCCAAAACAGGTGTGAGTAACACCAAGGGAAGATTAAATAAATGTGCAAGTAAGAGTCTAGGTGTTCCTGCTGGGTTTCTCTCTCTCTTCCTCTTTCTCTCTCTTTTCCTCTTTCCCTGTTACCTTCTTTCCCCCCTTCTTTTTCTTTCTCTCTCTCTTTCTTTCTCTCATTTTCTTTCTCACTCTCTCTCACTGTCTTCTCTAGAGCTGTGCTGATTGCTTAATTTTAATATCAAGTGGAAACTCAAGGAACTGGAAATGGAAGTTGGTGGGAAATAATGAATGAAATATTAAATATTTCTATACTTTTATTCATTGGAAATAAAGCTAGCAATCAAAACTAGCTAAAAGATTTTCAACATGGTGAAAATGTCATGGGGCTCTAAAATGAGTCTGTAGATGTAGAGGGTATTAAGACTGCAGTGGTCAGCCAATTACTTTTGAAACATTATTTCTTTGGGTGAATTACCCTGAGACTTGTGTTTTAATTGTGCTGAAGTCTTTACCTTGAAACTTTTCAGATACGATGTTAGTGACATGGCAGCATTTATGTGTCATACAGCAATAACTGGCTTCAACTGTATTGGTGGGCTAGATATTGAATGAGTTCAAGAGTAATAGGTGCTGTTGTGTCTTGACAAGCATTACTTGAATGATTTTCATATCAAAGAAATTTTAAAATTTCCTTTTTGGCTTGATGTCTTCCACCCTCGTGTAAAGCTTTCATGTTTTGTGTATTTGACTAAATGTACCTGACTGAAAACAGAGGCCTTGACCTTCCCTTGACAATCACTCATAGCCATTTATGAGGTTGAATTGCAAGCAGCAAAGGGTAATAATATCAATAAAAGTGCAAGGTGAATTTATTTCTTAACAGCTGTACACCTTTCTGAAAGGAAGAATTGTGTCAACAGCCACTGCTGTTGGTCATGTACTCAGCTCAACAATGTTCTCAGTTGTGCCTTGAACAGTTCTTGCTTTCTAGCAGCAAACGGGGCAGTTCTTCAGCAAGAGAATGTCCCTAAATCATTCAAAAGACCTATTATCTCTGTAACAGCATGTATGGATAACACCTGCTAGTAACTGTGCCTGTCCTGTTGAGTGCATTGTCCCAATTTTCACAATGTTAGAGAGGAAGGAAACAAATCTGTGGTTTTCACTTGAAGCTAAAATGCTCGAGGATGATCGAATAGCTCCTCTCTCTGTTAATGTCGTTTTCTCCCTCAATATGTAATTGAATGGGCAAGTATGAATGCAGCATAGGTAAAACAAAAAGCTTTGGTTTAAAAGAAGATCAACTTTAAAATTATATCGACTTTAAAATTATATCTTAATTTCCGCACTGGTCTAGGTGATGAGGACTTTAGCTGACCATGTTTGTGGAAGTCACTTTGAAGGCTCTGGTACCTAGTCTGTTTTCCTTTTATTATCCAAGCTAGGATGGTTAAAGTTAGCTTGGGATTGCACGTAATATAGATTTGTATCTTTGGAACATTCCCCAGATGTTAACTTTGACTTTTGGTATTCAGTTTTCAGCATCTGAGAAACAGACAGACTGCATAGAAATTCTATTTTTCTCTAAGAAACAATCAAGAATTCAAAATACTCAAACCAGATGCTTTTTTAAAACGGTGTCCTATTAGGTGATGATCTTNGAGTAATTCTTTTTTTTTTTTTTTTTTTGCTTAAGGCACAGGACTGCACTAATAATTTTCAGTGCTGACACTTGTACTGCTGGGTATTATAAATATTTACAGGGCTACAAGTGAGCAGAAAATACAGCGATTAAAAAAAATACTTCTGCATATCACAGCTACGAAGGTATCTTTTAAAACTTAAAAAGAAGTGTGCATTTTTCACCCTATAGAGCCTTTTATAGATTCCAGCACAATAAATGAACAAGGTCATGCAGTCACAGACAGAAGTCAAAATAAAATTTTAGATACAGCATGAGAGTTTGGATACAACAGATATATTTTGAAAGGTAAAATTTTCATGTATAACAATAATATTCAATAGTTTCTTGACTATTATAAAATTTGTTAAGTTCTAGGCTAAGTCACTAGCGATAACTTAAAATATAACAGTGTTTATTACCAGTAGCCTATTAAAGAATACTGCAACTAATATGGCTCTTTCACAACTGACCACTTTAGAAACTTGTCTTTGATTTTGCATAGTAATATAATCTGTATTACTTTTCTTCCCCATATTTGTCATACAGATTCGTAACCAAAACTGAAGAAATTTTCACAGGCTGAGATTCCTCCCAGTTGGTGAAACTTTTGCTGTGCCTGTTAAAACTGAGACAATTATCTCTCCTAGTAATGTATTTTCAGACTGCAGTTAAACATCTACCTAAACATCAATACTATCACGTGATTAAAAATTCAGTATTGCAAAGATCCCTTTAAAATTCTTGCGATTAGGTCTTAATTATGCAGATGTCATAAAAGACTTAACACAGATGATACCTTTATTTATTTCAATAGAACCCACGATTGATAATTGCAGAACTCTGTTGCTATAGTTACCATTAAATGAGACTGAAAGCAACCTTCCAAAGACCAATTTACTGCAATCCTGGCTGTAGTAATTCTGCACTTAAAAACCAACACTGAATTTCGAAGTTATGCCATCTTAGAGAAAGATACCTAGTCTTTAGTCCTCTAAGTGTTTAAGAAGTTGAACAGTTCTTGAGGGACTGAGTGTAAAAATATTCTTAAGGCCTGAACAAAAGGAAAAGTAATACTTTGTCCTTTGCCTTCCCAATTTGAGCAAGTGGTTACTGAGGTTCAGACTTCTAATTATGCTTCAAACTTGGAGTTAAATTCAGGTTCACTTTGATCCCATTTAAGTCATATAACTACGCCTTGGCTTCAGAAGTACTACAGACTGTCTGGACAAGGTTTCCAACTGTGTTTAAAAATTACATGTAATAGTGCTGGCCAAAAATCTCAGTTTCTGTCTCCTTAGAACTTGATAGTCTTGCATTTTGATGTGACAAATGTTATACTTTTGTCCCTGAATGATCTGAAGAGCAGCTAGATGTGCTATCAATGGAGTACAACTCAGTTGAGCCCAAAGCTCACAAATATGTCGTTGTGTATAATGTTACAGCCTTCCAGCATATTTTGTGACCAGGAATGAATGTTGACAGGGTGAGTAAAATGCTGAAAATTAATAAACTCTAACTCACAAGCCTCATTATGAATTTTTGATTTTAATGAGGACATCAGCCTCCTGCTTTCATCCTCCTCACTTTCCAGCTCCCTGACATACACCTTTATATGATAGTCCCAGTTTATTTCTTGTTCTTTTCCACATTTAGCCAGTGCCCTCCTTCATTCACCTCGCCAAGAGTGATGTTCACTGTCTTGCTTTGCTTCTCTTTCTTCAGCAGTTGTTACTGGTGGCACTTCTAGAGCTGGCACTATGGAAGGAACAGCCTGGGGAAGACTGAAAGAGTTATCTGACTCTCACAAGTGGTGGACTATTGAAAGAATCATCTGAAGTTGTTTACAGTCAGAATACTGAGAAAAAATACAGCTTTCATCAAGTTTGACTGTGTTCCAAAAAAGTTCAAAATTGGGGTAAAACAGCTGTATCTACAAAATACCAGCAGCCTCTATTAAGGATGTATGATGAATGTTTCAACATTGGAATCTGAAGCACAAAAAGAGGCCAGGCACTTTTCATTGCAAAGCACTGAAATATTTCAAGCAATATCTTTTTCAAACACTGGCTTCTTGTTGATATGTTTTAACGGAAAGAAGATTTATGCAAAAGTCATGATATTCTTTCAGGACTGTAAACTCTGCTGTCAGGCTGCTCAAATACTTAGAAAACCCGCTGAAGTAGGGCAATAATAATGAAAAGTAGACAAGTACAGCCTGTGCAGATCAAGATTATAGAAATTCCTAGTTTATTTAGTTAATTTTTGCACAGAATTGTGGATTCAAGAAAAAGATGGCTACATAAGTAAGAAGAAAAAGAAAATGCAGACCAACAAACAAGGGAATTTGAACATTCACATTTATTGTGAGAACAGCTAAGTTGTACAAAACAAAAGAAGAGAAAGAAGTCAGGTAAATGCTAATAAATTCTATAGGCTCTTTTACGACCCAGAAATGCTCTGAGGAACATTAAATTGGTTGAAACTGATGATTGGTTTTTTAATGACATTTCACAAAAAATAAAAAGGATAATCACGTTGGTTTTTATAACTAAAATAACTAAGTACAAAGTATTAAAAAAAATAAAAACAACTGAAGTGTGATGGCTGGGTTTAAAAATCAAACTGTGTACTAAAAATGTGGAAAAAATAGAAAGGAAAGAAAGTGATATTATTTGCTCTATTAAAAGTGAAAAATGAAAGGAAGAGAATTAAAAAACTGGAATGATAGAAAATAATAGAAATAACAAAACAAGTAAAATGTTACCTTGTTCCTTGATCTGGAAACCTCTCCAGCTTTACAGATGAAATTTGATTTGTGATACTGAAACTGCAGTTTTGTCTAATTTTTTGTTTCTCTCCCCCATTATCTGATGATGTCTGTCAGATTTCTGTGATTTTCTTTTGTGCATTATTTTTTCTTTCATAGTTTTTCTTTCTGATTTCTGCTTGTGGTTTTTTATATACAGAAATATGATTTTACATATGATTTTATACATATTTATATTTATCTATGATTTTATATATATTTTATATATTTCTAGATATATTTCTATTGTTATATGTATTTCTGTAACTATTTTCTAAATGCATAATATTTCTCTACATACTCCATATAGAGACCACATATATTTTTCCATATAGAGTTTCTTTGTATTTGTAGACATTAATGTAATATTATATATGGAAATTAAATGTAATTGTGTTTATAGATATAATTCTCCTATATATGTCACATTAACAGATATTTCAGCTGTAATTTACAGTCATTTATTCAATTATATTTGACCCTAATCTGGCTCTCTTGACCTTGTTCTGGGACCTTTCCTGGGCCACCATTTCCAATGAGTTACAACAAAACTGATATTTAGCTAGACTGTTGTAGCATTTTCTTAGCCAAATAGACATTGTGATGTTTCTGTAAATGTCAAGTATGTAATGGGTGTTGTTATAGGCAGATTAAAGTTCATCATGTGTATTTGCATAACTGTGATTTATTTGCTTCTCTCTATTATTTGTATCTCCTTGGTCAAGAGATGGGAAATATGTTTCATTCAAAAACTGTTAAGAAGTTTCTTAGTCTAATTCTGGACTGGAGAGTGCCAAATTAACACAGGTATTTAAAAAATGTCTGGATTTATATGCATTAACTTTATTTTTGTTGCTCTACAAATTTAGTGATCCCTAGGACATGTTTGAGAACAATGAGGTTTCAAGGCTAGAATACAGTGTGAACTCAGAAGTGACAGATCAATAATTTATTTATGGCCTAATTGCAGGCAGAAGCTGGGGCCCTGCTCAGGAAGGGCAGTGTGAAGGAAAGCAGGCACTAATGGCCTTTGCCACCTGCCCTGCAGGGTGTGTGCTGTGGCTGTCAATCAGCTCGCCACATGGACCTGCCCAAAAAAGTCACCCCGCTAAATTTCATCTGGTGGTTTTAAAAAACCTGCTGTGAGGTTCTGTTCTTGAATGACAGAAATAAAAACAGGACCCCGGGCATAAGCAGAAAGTAAACTGTATCCCTTGGCTTTTCTAGCTGCTTCTTCCACTGACCTTTTGGGAAAACCTTTAGCTAACTAATAGTTTTAGAAATCTTAATTCCTGTGAAAGAAGAAGAGGCTTGTGATTGTTTTTGTTATAGAAACAATTAAAGCTGTTATTCACAAAACTTGCTTGTGGTTTAGCCATGTTATCCATTAATAAAAAAATCCTTACCTAGAGAAATAAACACAAATTTTTAATAAAAATGGCAAAATTTCACCTTTTAAAAAGCCTTTATATGTCACACTTTTAAAGGTGATAAACATTAAAAAACAAAAAAAGTCTAATCCCTGCTACTGTACAATTATTCTATTTACTTAAATATAAACATGTTAGAAGCATAATTTTCCCTTACAAGCCTGAACTGATTGAGGACGTTTATTCAGAGGGTTCTGGGAAGTAGTTTTGTCCTTGAATACGGCATGGTTGAATGCCAGTCTTGCCCCAACAGGCCTCTTTGATCTTTATTCTATTAATGACAAAACCCTGTACTCAATATATTGATTTTTTAATTTCAGTAATTAGAGCCATTGCTCATGTTGGATTTTGAGTTGTCTCTTTTAGCCTGTGCTTTAACTACTAACAAAGGGACCTTGATAAAATGTTTGTTATTCATATATACCACAGTGCACACAGTTTCCATGAATGTATTTTGGAATACAGTCTTACACCTCCCATGTAGAAGCACTAGGCAGTATATTTGTTGTAGGCAGTGTGGTTCCCTTGATTTTGAGGGAAGCTCACTGGAAAAGAAAAGCACACCAGCTATCTATGAAATGTTCATTACCATACAAACCTTATCTCTGACTGACTCTATGTTTATTACTCTTGAAAGCCTGAACCACACAAATAAACAATGAAAACAGCAATGATTTTTAATAATTTCTCTTACTTCTAGAAACCAGGTTGGACTCACAGGGACAGTGTCTAATTTCTTATTAGTCTTATTTCTGTTTTACTTATTATCATATCCGATTAAAAAACGGTATATTTTAGTTGTCATTTAGTAATGTGCTAGCATCTGGCATGAGGCCTTTTTTTTAATTATCGTTTTTCCTTTATCACCATTGGAATGTAAAATGCAGTGCCTTGTTTTGATAGAGCTTTTTTATTTACTGTTTTCCTTTGGCAGATGTGATTTATGTATCTGTAGCCTGCATGGTATCTGAGGTGGCAATTCAAGGGAACGAGACTTGCACTTGGAATATGGTTTGTACTGTCTCAACTCTAATAGGGAAATTCATTCTGTTGTCTTGGCCCTATCCTTGAGAAATTCTATCTTTTCTGCTTGAAAGGACTGTTGTGTATGAAGAGCGGAGTTATTAGTCATAGGCTTATGAGATTTTTTGTTTGCATATTTGTTTTTCTCCTTCTGCTCGGGATTATGCAAAAGTAAGCCTTTGCTGATATTTTCTGGTATATATATAACCAATATTCTGAAATGAACAAAAAATGTCAATTAATTTTTTTTTTTTACAGTGAGAAGAACTTTTTTACCTTAACTTGAAAAATCACTGTGCTGAACTGACGCGTGAAATACTTGAGAACAAATTCATCCATGTATATGTTTACATTGTAAATTTACTTTGAGTAAGGCATATATTCACCTTCCAAAGGTCAAAGGGGGCAGAATGGTGCTATCCATGCTATTGTAGATGTGCATTCAATCTGTATTAAATACAGATATGTATTTCTTGCTGCTTGAGGAGCCCTTAGGTATTACACACCAGACCTAACAGAAGTTATCTAGTGCAGCATTTTGTGCATTGCCTCTTGCTCCTTTGGCTTTTCCTGGTTTAGGCACCTCTTTGGGTGATACAGCCCAAATGACCAGGGTGATACAAGCAAGCTGAAATGTGGTCTCATGCTACAGGTTTCACCTCTAATATCTTACGATTTTATAATATGACAGGGTATTTCAGGGAAGGTGCTTCCAGAGAGAAGAAGTTATGATCTGGACATGAAAAGTGCCCACACAGTTTGGAACTGTAAAAAAAACCAAACGGATCTGCAAGGTAGGTGGTCTTGAGCCATTATTAACTTTAATAGTGTCCTGATGGTTGTGTGTTTACTGATAATCTGTATTTGTGACTATACAAGACAACTGAAGTAATTATAAAATCACACCTGTTTTGCTGCATGTCCTGGTAGGTTTTTACAGCTCTTTAAGCACTTGTATCATAGACAACTTACATGTGTGATTTAATTACATTTCAAATAGTAGCAGTTATATTTGAGGTTATAGTTATTTCTTTAATAGGAATTTTGAGGTTTTATAATAAAGATAATAAGGAAAAACAATTTTCACAGCAAGTGTATAAATTGATGTACTTTATAAAAGCCTGAAAATTCTTTCTACCCCAAACTTCTCCGTTTTGTTATTTCTATGTAATCTTGGTTTTGGGGGGATTTTTTCTCTCCCATTGGCTATATCAATAAAAGTAACATCTAGTTTAAAGAAGATATAAAGTACTATTTACCAAACTATGCACTTAAGCAGCTTTAGGTACCCAAATTGCTTCTGTCAGATTCACAGATTTCAAACTGTGATTTAAAGTATATTTTCTGCAATTTTGACCTTGAGCAATAATAAAAGTAAATTCAATGTAAATGGAAATCTTTCCCAAACGGATTATGCAGAATTGCTAAAGGGATGTGGCTGCAAAAGGCAACATCCCTGCAGGTAATTTTTGAGAGGTGTATAGAGAATAAAAAGTTTGCTACATCATGTACTTTTAACAACAGAAGCAAAGCTTGTAGGACTGGATAGGTCTTCTAACTCACAGAGCCCTGTCCCTTTTTCTGCTGCAAACGTATTAGAAATATATTATAAATTAATTAGCTGTATTTTTGACACCTGAGATTTTGAGTCATAGCACATTTTCCTTTGGTTACAGGTAAGCAGCTTGGTGGCATTTCAAAGATGTAATGCTCTAATGAAACACCCTGTAAACAGATGAGTGGACTTGTACAACAACCCCTCCTTCTCCCAAGCACATGAGAAATTGCACACTACTTTGGAGAGTTAGGTAGGCTTTGATGCTTGGGGAACAGCATGAAGTGGTCTGCATCCCACCACATTATATATGCAACATTTCAGTTTGGAAGACAAGCCATACAAAATTACTGTAGAAAACCTTTATTTTCTCTGATAACTGAAAAGTAAGTTTTTGAACTTGAAGCTGAACTTTCCTGATAAATGTGGGTGACAGAATGCTGGCCTCTGTGTAACGGTGTACTGAATTAAAACGCAATGGATTTTGTTATCGCCAAAACATCTTGCTAGCAGAGGTTAAAGCTGGCAGAAAGCTCAGCAGTTTACGGAGCAAATTTTCTTGGCAGTTCTTTAGAGACCTGTGCCAGAAGATCAGAGCATGATGAAAAAGAATATCAAATTTAAGTGACATATCACTGTTTTGTTTGCTTATGCTAATGTCTACTTTCACTAAACAGTTCTCCAGAACCTGATGTTCACACCACATTCCCATAGAAGAACCCTTACTCCATATTAGCTAGCCTGTATCTGGAATAGATGGGGGTCTTTTTTGGAGCTGCCTTTTACCCTACTTTATGAAGAAAAGTGTACCTAACATCAAAGCTTTTCTGTCAAGTTCTATTTTGCAGTCAATATTTCACATTCCAGTAATTGGTATCAATAACTACTATAATAACTTAAGAGAGCCTGCTAGTGGTGCTACAAAGATACATGGAAGAGTCTCATGAGAAGTAACAACTGCAGCTTTGCCATTTCTTGTGACAAAGAAGAATACACTCTAGGAATTGATTAGTGGAAATCTTTTATATTACTGTTTTAAAATTGAAGAATGGAAAGAGCTACATCTGTTTAACTGTGAATTATTGTACTTTTACAAATCTTTTGTCATGGATTAAAATTCCCAGGGACAACTGAATCTTTAAAGCTTGCTGTCCTGGAGATTTATTATGCTTCTTAAGGGGAAGATAAAAAACAATTTGTAGAGCAGAAGAAGTTAAGACTGCTTACACATGCACATGGTTGTACTAAGACTCAAATTGCATTCTGTGCTTTCAAGGTTATTTGGACTGCAGGCTATTATGTTCAGTTTAGCTTTTACTGGTAGAATAATTATATTTTAGGCTTGATGTTTATACTTGCTTTTAAAGGATTAAATTAAAGCTACAGTTGAAGGGATGAAAGTCACCTGGCTTTTTTTTCCCACATTTAATTCATTAAAATTGAACTTTGAGGTTAAAACTTATTAATGAAATGTAAAATTATGCTACCCTGGAAAAACAAATGTGATGTGCCAAGAAGTCCATTAGTGAGTTTCTTATTTTCTGCTGAAATCCTTGGTGTTTAAAGGACATTCAGAGAGAAGCAGACCTGGACAGAGGACTTTGAATTACGATACTGTAAGAACTGTAGTTTCCAGCTATCATCCTGTAGTCTCCTTCTGTTTTCACATAATTTGATTACATTTCCTTCAGTGTTTTTAAGGGATATTAAAGATGAGGTGGAGAAATAAACAAAGACACAAACATGAGTCTTTGGATAAAAATTAGAGTATCCCAGTTTTTATTTTGATCTATGCCATTCTTCTTTGAAGACAGTCACACATCAAGTGCTCCAAGATTCAGTACATCAGAATGCATAGCAGCATTAAGGTACAATAAATCTTAGTACACAGCACTGAGAAAAAGAGATACAGTTTCCTCAGGCTAAGAATTTAAAATTTGAACTGCAGGTTTTCTCAGAGTGATGGATTTTAAAACTATTTTTTTCTTCCTCTACAGCTTCTGAAGAATTTTTCCAGACAAAGGATATAATGTAGGAAGGTGATATTTCCTGTACACCTGGAGTAGCCTTGATAACCCAGTTTAAAATATTGCTCTACATCCATATAGCTTTTAATTGTCTCCTTCACAATGTGTGATACTTCATCTACAGTCATTGCAAAACCGTTTTTGTTTTATATATTATGGGTTTTTCTTTTATAAGTTAAATTAAACTGAATTTATTTTACTTTCAACCACGTTGTTGAATTAAATCTTTTTGGAATGGTTAAAAATACCAGGTGTTGTTTTTCTACCTAATCAGCTAATAATGTACATCTTTAAATTTAGTCTCTTGTATATTCATATCTTAAAAAAACTTGAACCATACTAACTCAGTTTTTGTCTATCATACAAAATGCTGTTCTTCTGTTTTTCATAATGCCATTTATCATTCTTTTTGCTTGACTGGTGTGTAAGCCATCTGAAATCATACTTCTTATTGTATGGCTATTAATACTTCTTAAAACCTTTTTTCCAAGGACCGTGTCAAAAGGAATTTCAAGGTCTCAAGGGATTATATCTGCTTGTTTCCTTTTGTGCATCTTGTCTTAGCGTTCTGCAAAAAGAATACATGTATTTATAGAATGCCTGCTCAATGACACTTGTATGTCTATCACCTAATATTTTCTTGTTTTGCTGTGTGACTCTTGTTCACTTTCTTAGTGTGAAGTAAGTAACTTTTGCTAACTTTGAAACTCTTTCAAGTCCTGTTAGACCATTTTGCAAATACAGAGAGAAAATACACTGCACATTTGTCTGGAATTAGGGATGTGATGTCACACTGATTCTGCGTAGCACATTTGCTGATTCACTGCTGCTAAATTTTAACTTTGGAATCCTACTTTTCTATTAACAAAATCTTTTAAATTTATAAAGGATTTTGTTAAACATTTATTTTCTTGTCTAACAAGCTTTGATCTGTTCTATCTCAACCTTTTATGCGTATTACTTCAAAAGCTAATTTCATGATATCAAATCTATTTATGGACACAGCTGTGTGATGCTTAGCTGCCTACCAAGGTTAAGCCACAATATGTGGAAATTTGATTTATTGGTACTGTAAGGCTTGTTTTACCCTGATAAGGGAAACTTTTGCTACATCTGCAGTGTTAGTAGGGCAGACTTCCTTTATCATCCCAGCAACAGTCTTAGTCCTGGAGAGAGGTGTTGGCTTTTCTTGCAGATTAGCAGCTCTGAGTTTTGACCCAGGTTATTTTTGTCCTACGTTCACTATTCAGAAAAAAGTGTGATTGTGTAAAAGTTTTAAGCAGGAGTCAATATATCTTTAGTGATTGTTTGACACTTGTTGTCTTTAAATGATTTTCTTTAAAGCTGTTAACCAAGAGCTTTTCATATTTAGGGTCTGGTTTGATGTTGGTAATAGTCACCACAGAATCCACTGACCTAATTCAATGATTTTATGTCCCCTATTAACTCACTTCAAAAAACCTTTGAAAAACTTCCGTGGGTTTTTTTTGTTTTTCAGGGGTTGCAATCTGTGCTCTCAAAGCTAATAAAACTGAAATAGCTGCTACAGGGACGTTATCCAAGTCATGACAGCTGAAAACTGATGAGGGCCATCTGACTACATGTGTACCAAGTCATGCCACCTAAATGCAGGAGGACCAAAAGGATCCTGAGTGCACTGTGGCTTTTACATAGCTGAAAGCCTAATTCAGAATTCATTAAATCAAGCAAATTATCTACTGATTTTGGTAACCTGTAGTAAACTTCATTAGCGAAAAACTTGCTCTGCAGCATTTAAGAGAATTAGAGTTGAAACTTTAAACTGTATATAACACAACTGAAAGAGAGTGCAAGACAATTGAAAAAGTGTTCCAAAGAAAGACGGATGAAGTTTCAAAATTATGTGTAAATACACGGCTTGGATGAGAGACAGAAGTACAGCTTCGTGTGCCAGAAGCTGCGGAGGAAGAGATGTTTGCAGCAACAGGGAGCAGATTGTGTGCACATACTGCTTTAGAAAAACAGAAACCGAGGATTCCCTCAAAGACCATTCTTTACAGGAACAAGCCTTCATTTGCAGCACAGAGGCTCTTGAGCTATCAGGCTTTTAATTTAAGACACAGTTATTAGGAGCAATGTTAATTTTACATAATCTTGTCAGGTTTTGAACTGTACTATTATTTTGGAATCAGTGCCTGAAGGGTGCATTATTTCTTAAAAAGAAAAAACAAAACAACAACCCATCTGCTCACCTAGGTAAGATGAATCAACAGTTAGTGTGTTTTTATTCACTGAGATAATTCATGAACATGGTCCCTACTTATTTCTGCTGAAGTTTCAAAGTTAATTTTATTCCAATGTGTTTATAGCTGACATATTTTCCAAGCCATAGGATCATGTTTTCTCCTTTTTGCAGGTTGGTTTTTTTTTTTTTTTTTTTTTTTGGCTCACAGTTCTCCCACCAACTCCATTTATGTGCTACTGAGTAATCTGCACCCATTTTGAGCGAACTGCCTCACACCAAGATTGTGGGCTGTGAGCAGAGATGCAAAACTTGAAGCTTAAAGCTGGAATAATTCAGGCAATAGCAGCTGCATGCAGATGAGCAGGCACAGCCTTTGAAAACATAATAAAAAAAGAGGTGTGGAGACAAGTAAGTAATCAAAAGCCTGCTGGTTCCATTCTGATATACCAAGTACTAAAAGTTCATCACTGGTGCAGAGCTGATTTTTGTGTTGCTTTGAGGCATCACGAAGTTTCACAATCAGGACAACTTGATTTGTGCCTTGTTATTTTAGATGTCAGCAGGTTTAGTTATTTCCCTATTCATTATGAGAGTGTAGAGAGAAAAGTTCATACTTTGCTGTAGTCTCTAGTCATATTTGAAGTGATAGTATCTACTAACAGCAGAAGTTTGTTCTTTTGTCAGCAGTTTTAAGAACAGGAAAAGTCTATGCTCTTGCATGGAAACATTCTCTTTTATTTTTTAAAAGAAAAGATGTTCAACAGAAAGGGTCATAGGTATTTGGGGTTTTTATTTTATTTTATTTTTTATTTTGCCTTTACATAGCAAGATGTGCAAAGAATAGAACAATTGAACAGTTTTCAAAGGGCAAAGGCTCAGTAACTAAAATCCAACACTGGGTTGTAAAGCATATTTTGATTACCTTTGCCTAAACTAGATTGTGGCAAAGTCAGCTTTTCCCCTTTTTTCCCAATTCTTCATCTATATGAGAGAGCTCCCAAGATTGCCTGTAAACAGTGTGAGGTACTCAGACATCATATAATCAAGGATTCAATACTGTATATGTCAGATATATCTATATATCTATATATACGGATTCCTTAGAAATTCTAAGAAACATCCAGGCATGTTATTATGCATGTGTAGACAGTAATACAGGCTTTTTTTAATAATGAAAAATACTTGTTCCTCATCTTGATAAGGAGGTTACTAAGAATGAGAAATACTTCAAAGTGATGTTTTAGTGTTGGCATATGCAGTATTAAAAGGGTCTGCAAAGATGATAAAGTATATTGGTTCTGAACATACACTCCTCTGATGTAGTACAGAAGGGAAATCCAGCTAATTTTGAGCAAAGTCTGAAGGAAAATGTGCTTTAGGACAACTTGAGGAAAAAAAAATATTATGGGTCATTAACAATAATAATTGTTAGGAACAGAAACCTCCAGAGCAAGTGGATTTGGTGCGTTTAAAAGTTTTAAGACTGTTTTAAATGCCTGTTTGTTCATTATCAGATTCTGTTAAACTGCAACCCACTGAAGGACCACTTACCAGAAAAGGCAGACCTCTGTCTCTAAGTGCTGCAATTGTACATCCGTCTCATGGTTTACCACCAAAGGCTGAGAATGTGCAAAAGCATTTCTTGGAGCTGTTCTAGAGGTGACCAAGTCACTTGCTGATTTCTGTTTTCTGTTTTAAAACTTCGTGCTACACTGCAGTGTATGTAAGCAGCCTCTTCTGTGTAGAAACAATAATACAAGATCTAGATAGCAGCAGATTAAAAACTGATGACTAAAAATAATTAAGAACACTACGTACAGTTTAAATACCAATTTGAATTAAATTTAAGTGAAAAAATATGCATGCCATTAATTGAAAATTTTCTAAATTTGATTAAAAGTAAAGAGCCTAGAAGCTAATGATAGAGAAGTGAACAAAAGAATGCCTTAGAAATAATGTTCTTCAATAATTTATCACCATGTTCTAACATAAACTGTTAGATTAATACAGAAGAACCTGGAATGCATGCTCAACAGAAAAGCAGGACAGATTTCTTGAGATTTCTTTCAAAGTACTGACTCCTGGGGAAATATATTTACAGATTTTAATGAAGTATAGTTACATTTTCCAGATGTTTTATTGAAATACATTTGGATGTAAAATAAATCAGTAGACTGTGTAATGAAATCAAGGTCTATAAAGCAAAAAAGAGAAAACCAATCTCTCCAACAGCACAGTTTCTAATGGTCTTTTCTTTTTAAATTATAAATACACGAAATTTCAATATTTATGACCTCCATGTCTAAAAATAATTCCCTAGCCTTGCCTGTCATCTTGCTGAACTTTGTGATACAGACAGATACTCTTTGGCTTTATGACTCTCTTGATTATTCGTCCTGGGTAGATGATAAAAGAACAAGTTACAGCATGGATGAAAGCCAGCTACAGTTACAGTAGGAATATGGGGATCCAAAGCCTGCTGGCTGCAGTTTGCAATGGTTTAAAAAAAGAATAGTTAAACTTCAAAAGCCTCCTTTTAGGCAGGCAAAAAATCCAACCACCCCTCTCTCTGCTTTTCTTAGTTATCATAATTTATTAGTGTCATAAAAAGTAGGTCAAATTATGCTTACCTATTATTGCTGTCTCTGAGGCCATCTACAAAGTTGGTCCAGAGATCTGAATTATGTAATTTCCCTATGTTTATTTTATAACTAAGATTTCTACTTCGTTCTGGTATTTGACTTCTACTTTGCTGCTCTTTTCATCTTTATATTCTAGGCATTTAGCACTTTACCCTGTTAGAAAGGGCCAAACATTGAGTAGCTATGGTCATTCCCAGTACATCCAGGTCAACTTGAAAAGTAGATTGGGCATATAGTAAGGTTCTGGGGTAGGACTCAGGATTTGTTCTCCTCCCAACTCAAGGTTGCAAAGTTTTTACGGTGTTATTTAAAGTTGTGCTTTAATGCATGGTCCACTCTCTTCTTGACTGAAAATGTTAGATTCGATCCTGACTTCTGTTCTTTCTACTCTTTGAACTGTTCAAAGAGGAGAATGTTAGAAATAGCGGGACCCAGCTGTGTCCCTTCTCTCATTCATGCCAGTAATGCTGGTCAAGCAGTAGTCTGAAGAGATTGTACTATTTCAGAACACGTGGCCCATTTATAACAAAATAGATTGCTTTTCTGTAATATTTCAGCGTCTTTGGAAATGCAATGACTGCAGAGGTAGATTAAGAAGAAAACAAGATTTTTAGCTATGGTATTGGTAGAAACATGGACAAGCGCTCGTTTTGGGGATAAAGCAGCAGAATGCACTAAATACGGCATGTCAGGCTCAAGGCTGTGGAGCTATGAAATAGCAGCAGCCTGGCATTTCTTCTTTTAACTTTAGTTCTTAGTACAACTGCACTGGTTACTTTTGCCTTTGTTTAATCCCATTCCCTTACCCTGTTGGTAAGCCTCAAGTTTTTGGGTTTGGCTTTGCATTTTTACTTCATTGATGTCTGTCTTCAACATATGCTAGCACATTTGAAATAAGCATCTTTGACTTTAAAAAGAGAAAATACAATGACTTACCCACTGTAGAGAATTCTATGCATTCCAAGTGTATTCCAAATGTATTCCAAGTATAGCATAGAAAACTCTTGTCATATTTGACTTTTTCTTACTATTTGACTTCAGAAATCATGTACAAAATGAATATTTGTAGAGATTAAATATCTCAAAAGCATGTTCTTTATTCTGTTCATTACTTATTATTTCAGGAAGTTTTCCCTAGTCCTCCCTCAAGCTTGAAATACTCAGAGAATAATAAACTTTACTCAAAGGAATTAGAAGTGTGTTGACATAACTTCAGTAGCTTCACATTTAAAACACAGGAAAAGTGGTAGTTAGATGAGATCTCTGCATTTCTTCATCACACTGTTCCTTAAATCACCCAATGAAAGTTTAAATACTCCGCTGCAACAACCATTTACAGCCATTTTAGCAGTGTAATCTGCAAAACAGACCACTGCTTGATAATCCTGTGCTGTATAGTAGCTATAAGTTTTAGTAGTCAGGAATGTTAATACTCTATATTCATTTGTCATCACTCTTGTTTCTTTCTTCAGTATTCATGGCAGTTTCAGGACAAGGCTGAAAGCCTGGTATGTACGATTCTCTCCCCTCTCCTTTTCCTTTTTTTAGTTACTACTGATACCAAATTAACATTATTGAGTGGTAGGCCATATTAAGAAAATAAGAGTGAAGAAAACAAACCATAGCATTGAGCTGGAAATTCCACACCATTACTGGCCTGAAGAGATCTGACACATGAATATCTAGGACCAAATTTTAAAATTTCTGTAGCAGTGAGGTACTTTAGTACCGCATATGCTGTAAAACTGCTCCAGTTGTGTGCAATGAACAAAGGCAATGGCTTGAATTAAGTGGCGATTGTTCATCCCACACATCCAGGCACCTGAGCTAAGAACATGGCTCTTGGGATTCCTCAGCTCGACTTTCTGAGTTACAAGGGTCATAAGAATGCTGCTAGATTATCTTTACAGTTTGCTTTTTGGTTTAAATTAATTTTTATTTTTAGGTAATAAGTTAATTTTTCATTTTGACGTTTTAAAAGGAATTTATTAGTAGCCTATTTGTTCAGTGTATTCTTGGGGAGAAAGCAATGAAAAGCTGTTATATTTTCTTATTGGAAAAGCTTTTTAACCTTGTACAAGGAGTACAGCCTTATTTTCAATCTTAATTCCAGTTCAAATAAGAATAATTCTCTTTGTTGTTATTTTTTCTTTTCTCCTGTCAAGTAATTTTCTAAAGAACTCAAGAGGTACATATTGAAACTCCAGATCTGAAACTTTGTATAGCTATTTTTAAGAGAAACTTACCTTTATTTTCTTTAAATTTTATTGGTAAAAGCTTGGATTTTGGCTTATGAAACCTTGGAGATTTATGCAACAGCATTAAAAAGGCATCCAGCATGAAAATACAAGTGCTTATTCCCTTGAAATATAAAACATTTTCTTTTTAATTTTGTTTCAAAATCTTGTCATTCTAGACATAAAATAATAGACGAAAAATTATTTTCCTCCTTCACTTATGAAGTTATGTGCCTCACAATCACAGAATTTTTTATTGCAGGATTGAAAATCAGAAGGGACAAACATTTGACAGTAATCAATTATGTCTTCATCTTGGCATTAGATTATTTTGTTGGTTTCAAATTTTCTCATGCATGGAAAAATAAGTATGAACACCCTGGGATCAAAAATACAGCATGATTTTTATTAAGTTCATAAGCAATAATCCTAGAAAAAGATATTTTGATCATAGTAAGTAGGGTAAAGTACACTTATCTGAAATGAATTTAAATGTCTTGTGGATCTAACCAGTTACTTTTCCAGTATAGATATTTTCAGAAGAGTATGGGTGTGTCTAATACATTGTTTTTCTAGTCTTTCCAGGGTATATAGAACAGGTAAATATTCTCCTAGCATGTTATGCTCACTTATTTCATCTGGCATCCACATTGCCTCATTAGGAAAGGCTTACTTGCTTTAGATGGTGCCTGGTATTTTGCACCAGTTCTTTCCCAGGTGAATGTGCTGAATGCAAAAACAAGCATTCACATCTGTGATTGTTTATCAGTGTTAAACAGGAGATTTTTATTGCCTAAGGTGTCGTAACTTTCTCTTTAAATTGACAGGAAGGACATATTTGATTAAAGTGACCATCTGTGATTTACTGTACTTCTATCAGCCCAGAAGATCTCCTGAAAATTGTGGGTGTCTCCTGTCTGGTTTGTGTTTTCTTCTTCATAATTTATTGTTCATGTCAGAGTACTGTGTAAAAACAAGAAATGTGCAGAGAGCAGCACCACAGCAGGAGCCCTGCACACTCACTTCTTTCTCATATTCACCGAATAAGAACAAGCTTTGAAGTTAAACCATGTGCAATATATAAATAGAATCTTCTACAGCCAAAGCTGTGTCTACTCTGCATTTGTACATGTTCTAAATGAAGGAAAAACAGTTGCAGCTTTTATCTTAAAGCTGTGCCATGATCAGAGTTTATCTCTTGCATTGACAGCAGAAAGGTTTTATTTGGTTGAAACACTGGATTCAGAGCTACACTATAGTTGTCTGATTGCAAAATAGTTTTATTTTTAAGTGGAACTCTAAGGAATATCTTCTTGTTTGATTTATGCCACAAATGCAATAGTTGAGACTTGACTCAGACTTCTAAAAAAGAAAATATTTGAATGATAATGTGCAATTATTCTTAGTTAAAATACCCAGCACTTACAAATTCATTTCAAATTTCTTGATGTAGAAATCCTTCATCTATTTCTAATACCAAATATACTAAAATTTAATAACCCAACAGCACATTCATTGAATCAAAAATTCATAATATTTTAACATGCAAGACTTTGGACTAAAATCAAAGAACATTAGTCACTTTGAAAACTTCATGTCAACTTATGAACAGGTAATTTAAATTTACATAAATATAAATTATGTATGTCCTTAAATATATATTTATATTAAGAAGCATAACTTATGTTCTGCCACTGATAAGAAACAGATTCTATAATAGTTTACTTACCAGTAGTTCTTTGAGTAAATACATCAACATTTCAAATTACTTACAACAAGAAATCTCAATCTCAAGTACATTCTAGGACAGTTGTTCTCATATAGGTCTCCAAAACAAATTAAAATTTTCTGAGTCAATTAATGACATAATATTGTGACAGGAAGGAATTTTTGAGCTGATGTGTGTGGGAAAGCTGATTTCACCCTCTGGTGCTAAAACTTACCCACGCTGGAGTGAGTTAGCAGTGACCTTAGTGTCAGGGGCTGGGAAATGCATCTGCCTTCCAGGCACTCAGCATTCCCTCCCGAGCTCTCAGACACTGCGGCAGTTTTTGCCAATATTCAGGATGCTGACACAGTGCCAGGGGAAGCTTTAGTGCAAGAGTAAGAAAATATGTGCTGGACCTGTATCAGGGCAGGTGGTAGCTGTTTGCAGATTTCCTCTTGAGGCTTCATGTTGTCAGGTTAAGCATGTGGTTATGCAGACCTTTTTCTCAGTAGAGTTTTCTTGGCATCATCATTTGGCTCACAAATTGGAACCCTGGAACTAGCTAAGGAGTGCAGATAGAGAGCTAGGGAGCTAGTTGGGGCATCCCTGAGAGGCTCAGGAACTGCATTGGGAGGGCTGCTGGCACTGCTACACTTGGGAAGTACTTGGTGTCACTCTCTGTGCAGCACAGACTATCAGAGGATGCGTTGTCATCGCAAAAATTGCCTGTGTTAAAAGTCCACCTAATCGAAAATCTTTCCCACTAACATTTCTTCCTTCTGTTTGCTCGTTTAAACTGGCCAGAGAGAACCCCCTGCAGGCTCATAACACTGCACTTATTAGCTTGACATGGGGCTGATGCTGCAGGCACTCTTCCTACGGAGGAAGTCAGCTGCAAAATACACCCTTTGTTGCAAAGCAACAGTCAGACTCATTCTAAATAAAAAGAAAGTCTATACTTTTCAGCCACCCAGGTAAATAATTGACTATAGAAATAAAACATCAGAATTCAAAGGTTGCTAATGTTTTCCAAGTTGTTCCAACACTACCTGTCAAATTTAAAAACAAAAAGAACTTAATAAGATAAATATCTGCTAATGGATATGAAGTCTTGAAGAATCTTATATTTCTATTTGTAACAACGTTTTAAGTGACTTGAGACCACTTTTACAGCAACAAATTTACGAGTAAATCCCATAGAAAACCAATTCATGGTGCTTAAACCAGAGCAGTTTCTTGGAATCCAACTCATAGGGTCAGGAGATCGTGTGAGATGATAATGCAGGTCATACGGTGCATGAATGACAGGAAAAAACTCCACAGATTCTTGCCTTATATGTCCAACATTACAAGTGTTTCCTTTATAATTTTAGTTTTCCCATCCTTTCTTCTGATCTTCTACTTAATTTGTTTCTTCATTTTTTAAAGTCCTGTGGTGTCTGTTGCTTGAAAGCTTTAGGTGTTAAATTATTCAAATAATAAGTGGCTATAGTAGAAAATTCATACTCTGATTTTCTCAGGGAAATTGAAATTGCCTTTGAAATTGAAGTTGAACTTTTTGGTTTTTTTTACACATGCATATGCATGTATGTGTAAACTGGTCACATTATTTTTGTCTGCATAACCCCACTCCATACAATCAACTTTATTTTCTGGATATTAATACAAATTGTGTAACAACTTCATTCTCATTACAGAATGCTATTCTACAGCATGAGCTGTATCCAAATGGTCGTTTGATTTATATTCCCATGATTTAACCTCTTAGACAGAAAAACATTAAACTCCCAAATGCTAAAAAGATTTTGTAACTTGCAGCTAAATGGCCACTGTAATTGCTTTTTTTTTCTATTAAAAATGCAAGAAACTTGTAGTTCATCATGTAACTGAAGGTCAATGTGACTGACTGATGGCTGCAAGCTATTGTGCTATACATTGTCACCATGAAAAGACAAGTACCGCATCTATGTTTAGACTTTTTAAGGTGCGTTTTTATTAATAGGGACTTCATATTCAAGTTGAACTAGAGCAAAGAGCAAAAAATAGAGAAATAAGCATGTGTTGAGGAGGTAGGGATCCTGCTTTTTAATAAGCAGTTTAGTGCTCATTAAAAATAGTTCCTTGAGCTGTTTATGAAGTTGAATACTCATTTCATGTGTCAGGGAGCAGCAGGCATAGACTGCTTTGCAAGGGGGGAAAAGCTGGGAGTGCAAGGTGACAGTAAGTCAGGTTGTTTTGCTTGAAATCTATCTATGAATAAGAGTGATCTAACTGCAAGGGAGTGTGAAGATTGTATAAGAGACATGAATATAAAATATTTTCTTGTCCAGTATTGTTTTCTGTTTTAGCCTTTTGCTTTTTGTGGTGGCAATTCGTGCTACTAACGCAAGCAAGTTCCAGCACGGCTTGTCACTGCAGAAATCACACACACCTGAAATTAGATGGTATTTCTGTTTGGGCATGCCATTTTTCACTTAAAAGGACACTCCATCAACCATAAATCACAGAATTGTTTGGGTTGGAAGAGACCTTAAAGATCATACCATGGGCAGTGACACCTTCCACTAGACCAGGTTGCATAGAAGTTAGATATATGAACTGCATGAAGTTTATTGTTTCTTTCTTTGTGTTTTTTGTGTGTTTTTTCTTTTTTTTTTTTTTTTAAGTATAACTTTACCAGCATTTGGGAGAACTAGAGAACTTCACTGTAATCTAAAAGATCCTGCTTATTATCTATTATTTTATTAGCGCATTCTATTAATGCAATTTAATAATATTTGCTTGAAGGAATAAAGCTGTTCTAATATTATCCTTTATTTCAGTGCATCTAAATGTGCTTGATGGACGAAGTCTGGTGGTTGAAAATGTTCTCTAAGTAGCTACATATGCAAATGAGGTAATTAATATCAGATTAAATATTAATGTATCTTTTTGGTATAGCTCTAGTGGACTAAAGGAAGATGAGATGACTAAATATCCCATTGTTAAAATGAAACTGCTCCCTTTCAAAACTTACTTATTTTTTTACAATCACATTTTTTCCCAAGGTTTTATTGTGCGGTTGGTTTGGTTTTTTAAACTATGGTTGGTACATTCCCCTCCCTTCTCCACTCCTCCACCCCCTTCCTTCCCCTTCCCCCCAGCCTCACCTTGAGGGAGTGAAAGACTGGATATGCAACCACTTTTGTTTACCAAACCAGATGATTTTTAGCTAATGTTTCTTGACATACTTAATAAGACATTCTGGACATTTTTTCCTGTGATATTACTGATATAGATGATGGTTTATTTTAGTTTGTGCTTAGCTAAAATCTTTTATTAAATTTAAATGAAAATTAGTTCATAGACAACCAAGAAGCAGCCTCCTCAAGGTGGACATATGCCAATTACGAATTGGAGAAGAGCGAACATTTAGGAAAAGTACTGAAAAATCTTTGCTTTGCTACCTGGGATATTCCCAGAGACTGTGATAGAAACTGCCTTCTATCTATCAGCCTGCTCTCTATACATCACATATTGGTATGTCTGCTTTTTTCTAAAAAGGGACCTCTAGCAGTGCTGTTTGTCAGCAATCTTAAGGCCCTCCAGAGACAGTCATGAAGTATTTGCTCTGATAAAGCCATTCTTTCAAATTATAAAAACCAAAATAATAACAAAAACACCAAAAACCCCAGACAATAAAAAAAAAAAAAAAAAGCAGACCCATGCCCAAGCAGTAAAAATAGTGTTCCCTTTAAAACCCTTCAGCGTAATAGATCATATAAATACCACTTATCTTTCAAAAGGAGTGTCAGGGGAATGCTTCCTAAGAGAAATGCTTGAAGGAAAAAAAAAAAAAAAGCCTTTTTGTTTCAAACTAGAAAATAGTACTTACAAAATGCAGTGGCTCTTTCTATTCCCTAGCCAATAGTTGCCAGCAGAACCACATACCCTGTAAGTAATTCAGGTTCAAGAATTCTCTCCAGCTAAGCATAGCAAATTCACCTGTAAGTCTGGATTTCCTAGCGAATATTTTTTCTTAGTGGTAATATGGTTCTCATGTGGGATCTCAGCTTTAGCATTCCTCTAGGGTGCAGTATTTTCACCAGTATTATACTGGTGTAATATAAAAATAAGTTAGAGGGCTGCACATTAAATTCATAACTTTTCTATTGCAGCACCAGAATGTTTTTAGGGACCAGACTGTTAAAATAACCATCCTAGCTATACCACTAGGGAGATTTCCCCTATTAACAATATTTTGCTTTCTGGTATTATTCTTATGCTGTGTAAACTTGCAAGTTTCTCTAAGTGGCTTCTTATTTTTTCCTTCCTTTTAATTTTTTTTTTTAATTTCTTTTTTTTCCCCAGTCACTCTATAGAGTTATAGAATGTCATGGAATCATAGAATAGTTTGAGTTGGAAGGGACCTTTAAAGGTTACCTTGTCCAAACCCCCTGCCATGAGCAGGGATATCATCAGCTATATCAGATTGCTCAGAGCCCCATTCAACTTTGAATATTCCCAGGGATGGGGCATCCACCACCTCACTGGGCAACCTGTGCTAGTGTTTCATCACTGTTAATGTAAAAAACTTCTTCCTTATAGCTGATCAAATCTATCCCCTTTATTTTAAAACCTTTACTCCTTGTTCTGTTGCAACAGGCTCTGTTGAATGTTGTCTCCATCTTCCTTTTATGCCACCTTTAGATACTACAAAGATGCCATGAGCCTTCTTTTCACCAGGCTGCACAACCACAGTTCTCTCAGCCCAGCTTCATAGGAGAGGTGCTCCAGCCTTCTGAACATCTTCCTCTGGACATGCTCCAACAAATCTGTGTCTTTTCTCTACATTCCTACCTACTGCTTGACTACTGTATAAGAAACCATGGTTTATGGAACAACATTGACTCTATTGACTAACCTAATAGGTTATTTCTGAGTAGTCAAAGGATCATATATTGCCATCTGTGGTTAATGAAAAGTAGCAGGAAGTCTAATTTTAGATACCTTTTTTTTTTTTTTTGACAGGATAGGCAGAGAAGTAGAAGGAACAGTGGCTTGCCAAATTTTTCCTGAGTTATTACCAAGTGTGAACACCTTGATCTCACATCAGAATGCATTTCTACTTTAAAATACATTTATCTACTGCAATATTTACATCATCCTATTAAACTCCTAGGACAAGTCTTTGTGGCAATGGCACTAATTGAAAAGATAGGAATTAAACTCAGGCTCTGAATCTTGTTTGCATTGCAAATAGATAGTTTTTGCCCACTTTGGTTTCGGGGTATTCGTGCTAGCTTTCTCCAGCACTAACTCCTCCTGATAAAACTCTACCAGGTTTTTGTTTTCTGCCTTCTACAGTCCCTCCCTACTCCCCTGTATTCATATTTTCTTATCTGAAACCTTCTTTACACACTTCTGTCAAATCCCTGAGCATGAAGCTCATGAATACTGGCACTTTCTTGCCACAGAAAGACCACTCAGAGATGCAACACGTCTGATTTTTAGAGACCCAAAAACGAAACTCTCTTCCTTTTACAAACACAACAACAGGCGTCTCTTAGGTATTCTTTAGTGTATTTTTTATCCATTAGAATTTTTTTAGAGGGTAGTAAGCACTTTAGTATAAGTGACTAATATTTAGTTTTCTCTATTAGAGAAAAAGCTTTTTTTTAAAGCATCTTTCAAAGAAAGATGAAAGAGTGTGACAGTTATATAAAGCTTTTAAAGGCATGGGATTCCCAAGGAACCTTAATCTAAAACCAGAAGTACATTGAAAGAGATTTACCTTTGGAGTGCAGGGCCCTCTGCTGTTGGGGTCGATTCCCAAATTCCTCTCCAAGCTACCGCCCCACCTCTTGAAGACCTCGAGATGGAGGCTGGCTCCGCCCCCTCAGAAGGAGGCCATGCCCCCGGGAGGATCCTCCTCCCTACTGGGCCACGCCCCCAAGGAGGAGACGGAGCTTTAGGCCACGCCCACTGGGCGGGGTCTGGAGATTCCCCCTTCCCCCTTTCCAGAATGTTCTCCCCGATTGTTAATCCCATTGGTTCTGTAATCCCACCCCAGTTGCTATTGGTTGTAATCCCTGTCAATCCTGTGTGCTCCCTTCCGTGGCTGGTTGATGGTTCTCTCCACCCCTAGTTCCTCCCACTATAAAGGGCACTGTAACTCCACCCCTCGGCCGTCTGTGGGTCTGCCTGGCAGCAGCTCAGTTGAGTTATTAAAGTTGTCAGCTTCTCACAGAACCGCGCAGACTCAGCGTCGTCCTTTCCTCTACAGGCGGTCAGGAATTAAAGGTCTGGTGCGTCGGGAGGTGGCCCAAAGGTCATTGTCCGGACCGCCTGGCTATCCGGCGTTTTTGGGCGGCCCGCGACACTCTGCCAGCAGAAACTACAGCAGAGAAGCTGAACACATTTATAACCCACCAGGAAATGAAAACCATCCTTCCAGCTAGAGCTACAAAGCAAGGCAGGTACAGAAATAGATTTTCATTGAGGCCACTGGGCACTGTAACTCTATGGTTTTGAAAGAGTAATGACCAGTGATAAAGCAAATTACATTTTGTGGCCCAAATAATTGCCCTCAAATATAATTTTAATTAAAGTTTAGATTTCAGCTTAGTGTTTCCTTGGTGATGTTATAGGCATTGTATCTAAGGTCAAAACATATTAGTATGTTGAAAATAATTTGTCTCGTTGCTTCAATAGGATGTAAACATTTTGCCAATTTTGTGTTTCTGGAAAGGATGAAAAGACAGTAATTAAAGAGAAAAAGGAGCTCTTGATTGCCTCTCAAAGCACTAAGAGGAGAAAATGCCTCTTGTAAGCATTTAAAGGCTAACTGTTAGTGTATAAAAGGACCATTCATTTTTAATTAGTTTTTTGGGATTAAATCAAGTTTTAGTATCAAATATTAGAAATTAATTGTGTAGGGTAGAGTTTAATTGTAAGCCAGCTCTAGATGGGTGCCTCTGGAGAGGTTCCCTGAACAAAGAAACCCCTGGGTCTTAGTATGTGCACCCAGTCATCATATGCCCTGCATGTGCCTCTTGGTGTAATGGTCATTTGTGCTCTGGGGTCTTCTAACACCTCTTTGGATTTTTACCCCATGTCCACGTGGACAGGTCATTAATTGTTCTTCTCTTCCAGCTTGGGCCAGCCTTGGCCCAACCCTTACCTGGAGATAACCAGTCTTTCTATATTTGCTCCTCAGCTCTGCCATTTGTGCTAACAAAATGAGTTCAAGTTCACCTACAACTTTGAGAAGGGCCCATTAACACTAAGCTGTAAGAAAGTTACTGTTGCACTTAAACCTACTCAATTAATTTTTAATGTTTTATAAGGAAACAACTTAATTCCCAGTATTCAGGTGTTGATTGCTTTCTGTGAAGCAGTGTTTATGAATTGGTGAACTCTATTGAAAGCTCCTGGGTTTGGAAATAGGATCAGAGAGGTTTATACATCTCTCAAACACCAAACTTATATACTAATTATGTAAACAAAAATAAGTTGACGTATTTTAATCAAAATTCCAATCTTAATAATGCCAGACAGATTTGAAATATTTCAAAATGGGAATTAAACTGTATGGAAAGATATTTTATTCAAATGCTATGGATAAGACTAACGTATAATTCCTCATAAATCCTGGTGATAGGATATCAGTGTGAGAGGAGTTGTATCAGACTTGCACTGGCCTAAACATTTTGATTTTTGAAATATTCATATATTAATTATTAGGAGAAAAAACATATATTAAATTTCACTTGAAAACCCCCAATACTTACAGGAGGTTCTTAATATTTTTTAATATGATTTTATTTCATCTCACACATAAGAATACTTCTGTCTTAACTGGCATCTTTAAAATTAATGAATGTACTGAAATTTTCTCTCCAAGCTTAAAGAACTTTCATGGCTTGTAAGAAAAACCATGATTATTGGTACCAAAATACGATGAAAGACCTGGTTGATACATGTATCAGATGATTACAAGAATTACTCATTTAATGGCTATGAAAAATCTATAGAGGGTTATTTCTTCAAGCAATCTTGGAATTTAAACATGATCTGAGTCACTGGAGCATGACCACTGATGCTTGCTTTAAAATTGGACTTTTATACTTCTAGTTGATTATTTTATTTCTCCATTGGAGAATTACTGTCTCCATCTTTCCTTATAATTCAATTTGATATCATATCTTAGACTAATTGTATGTACATATGTCATCTGAATACAGTCACAGAAATTGTACATGGATAATTTCCAAAAGATGAGCTCCCAAATTTGTGTAAATTGAAAATAAATTATACCATTAATCAACAGATATTTATGAGCTCACGGGGAACATAGTGATTTCAAGTAGGAAGAGTGAAAACCAGGTTAGAAAAGATCCCCCTTTTATTGCTCTGTAAAGGCAATTAAGGGTGACCTTGGCCTAACAGTGACCACCCAGAAAAAATAGTGCCAGACGACTTTTTTTTTTCCTGGAGTGGAAAGATGTTACATTTATTGCAATAGGTTTCAATGTACAAAATCAAAAATATATTGTGATTAGTAGCTTTTAAAAGTGATAACAACACAATCTGATGTTTACTTGATTTGGTTCGTCATTATTCAGATGAAGTATACTATTTGTAGACATTTGTAGAGAAACTGCCAACAGAGTTCACAGTTACATTCTAAATGTGGAAGTTAACGCAGCTGCGTTTTTTTTTCATTAAACATCAAATATAACATCTCTCCCTTAGTTTGCTCAATCTACTTTATTTGTTCAAAATACCAGTCCACAGACTTCCAGTTTTCATTAAGTGGTTTACTAATTCCTGTTGACACCTTTTCCTGTTTGCTAAATGAATTTCCCATCTCTTCTGCTATATGTAACTCTTCCTTCTAATTGATGTATATGAAAAGTTTGAGGCCTAATGCAGATGTGTTACTGACAAGCTAACCAAATTTCCTATTGACAAGCTAACCAAATTTTTCCAGATGTACCTTAATGAAACAGGAATTAGGCTATTTTCTCTTACCTCTCTCACCATTACGGGGAACCTTTTATGAACTTGTTGAGGAAGACCTGTCAGGAAACAGAAGATAATGGCCTTGTCTAGTGAGTATCTCAAATGTCCAAAAATCTCCAAAATGAAAGAGTTTTCTGAAAAGTCACTGATAGGAAACATTAACTGAATGCTCTATACCAGCTGGTGTAAAGATCAGCCTTAAGGAAAGGAAGATAAAATATGTTATATACTGTGTTGTAGAATTTTCACTGATATGTAAAGGAAATGCATAACAATCAGAGTAAGAACTTTTATTTCCTCTTGGCATAGGAGAAAATAAACTTGAACTCTTCTGCTGATGTCTTCTTGATTCAATGATGCATTTACTGTCCTTCTGACGCATCTGTCTTGCAAATGGAAAGAGCCAGAGTAAGTGTTCCACTTTCTTTGTTTTATTTAATGGTCTCTGCAAGTACCAAAAACATTTACTAAGCAGATTGGTAGATGCAAACACCTAAACCATTCTAATCAAACCAGCAAAAGTACAAACAAGACAGAAAGAAAGGAAAAATACTCTTTGCAACAGGTAGAAGTACCTATAAAGAATATTTTGGTTCCATAGGGTAAAGGAAGATTTCTCATCTCCCTGAGCAGCATTTTGCTCCTGAAGCCGCCAGCTCTGCAGTTCACATCTGCTGCTACAAACCATCAAATTACTTTGTGCCTGATGCCACCTCTAATTGTGGTACAACAGGCCCACACTCCCTCTTCCTAGTACAAAATCAGCAAAATCAATCTCAGTTCCCAAATAACCAGGGTTACTAGAGTGGAAAATGACATGCTACCTTGTCCTGTGTGATGTGGCTGGAGGATTGAGCAGACACTGACAACAAAAATTAGATTCATATTTGCAATATGACCATATACTCCCACTCCCATGTCATTGACCCAGTTCCTCCTGGCAACAGTGCAACTTAAGTTGAACTTAAAGGCAGTGGAATTTGAAGCTGTATTTGCTATATCTACTAAACTGAGCTAGACCATCTGCTGCATTTTGATTAGAATTTTGATTTTAATCAATTTTGATTTTAATCAAAATTTCAATCTTAATAATGCCAGACAGATTTGAAATATTTCAAAATGGGAATTAAACTGTATGGAAAGATATTTTATTCAAATGCTATGCATAGAACTAACCTATAATTCCCCATAAATTATAGGGTACTGTGGGAGAGCAAATGTACCACGAGTGAAGAAGTGCTTGCATTAATACCTTTGTGAAGGTTTTAAAGGTGAACTGCCATATACTCCCTTTAGATGCCTGCGATGGGACAAATCATTTTGCTGGTTTTTTTGAAGCGGCAAAAATTCCTTTCAACTGGTGGGTTTCTTACTGGGTAAGGTCAAGCATATTAGCTTGAGATATTTTGGCTAACAAAGAACCAGTCAAAACTTCACTAGAGGAAAAGTGAAAATCTGTAAGTGCTGGTTCACTGAGGCTGAAATGGTTTACAGCAAAATCTTCAATTTGACAAAGGATTTTTGAAATACAGTCATTTCTGCAGGCAACCTGTCTTTCTTTTGAAGTCTTTTGTTTAGCTGTCTTTCCCTCTTGTTCTCCTCTCTGTTTGAGGGCTGCACAAGAACCCCAAAGTGGATAGGTTTGCCAGATGGGTTGAGGCTCTCCCTTGAAATGCCAGGATGGCTGATGTAAGTACATATTTTTGTTCTGGGAACATTATGTCCCAGGTCTCAGACCCTTTAGCCACTTGCTGTTCAGACAGATCTGTAAATTATCTGCTTTGAAACTATCCTGCTTTTAAAAGTGCCAGTGGCTTCTCTCCCTAGGCACCTTTGTCTGAGGGGCTGGGATTGCAATCCCAGGGTAACATAACAACTCTTTGCACTTTGTACGTGAAACGTGCACTGCCAGAATGAATAAGGTGGTGACAGGGCAAAGGGGTGGTTCATGGGCTCTTTTCTGCTCAGTTTTCTCTGTCTCCTTACATTTCTCAAAATCCCTTTTCCTTTAGTATCTGAAATTCTCTACTAATAGTGTGGTGAGGCACTGGAACAGGTTGCCCAGAGAGGAGCATTGAGCAACCTGGTCTAGTGAAAGGTGTCCTTGATCATGGCAGGGGTGTGGGACTAGATGAACTAGAAAGGTCCCTTTAAAACCTTTTTGGATATTCTGCTTTATGGAAGTCACTTATTTTAAAAGCGTTTCCATGCTTATTGCAGATAGTTCTGAACCCTTGAATTAACTTTTTCTTTCTTCTTTTGTTTTCTACTCTTTCTTCTATGGTTTTAAAGTAGATGTGCTCCTCAGGTTTACTATAGCTGCTTCGCAAAAATAATATTTTTTTTTACCAATTTCACTTATGAGTTCTCAATACTTGTATGGACTGCCAAGGTTTCCCTGGTGTTATGAACCCTCAGCCTTTAAATTAAACATTGATTGCTGCCTTGACTTCTTAGACTGTCAAAGGAGCTGTGTTCAAAAGTTACAGAAATCAGGAGCTAGCAATTTAAAAAAAAATTATTTGCAGAGTGCAATTTGTCATTACTTTTACATTTGAGTTTGTTGAAAGACAACATGCAGTGTAAGTACAAAGTTATAGTAATGAATTCTCTTAATAATGGTGTTGTGGGCTGAGTAACAGTGCAGGGACTCAGGCAGAGAAAGAAAAGCATAGTAGTGTTAGTGTTACTTGAATCTCTGTAATGAGTGGCTCAGCCTTGCTTTTCATTCTTCCACAGAATGTCATAGAATATCTCAAAGTATAGATGCTGGGAGGTTGATTTTATTTGTGTCCAACCTCAACTTTCCTATGTCCTGGTGTATCTGAAAGAATAATCTAAAGCTCTATTCCATACAACTTTAAAGGAAGGGAGCCTTCCAGAACATAAGATGATTAGATGAAAACTATTTACTTTCACATGTTACAGGAGAATTTGATTAATTTGTCTGACTGCTTATTTGCTTTCAAGCTTGCAGAAAAACTTTAAAATGATTAAAAATAAGTATTTGCCTATGTGTGGCTTTATGTAAAGCAGATGCACATGAACTGTGCATTTGTAGAGATTTTCTTTACTGGGGTGATTTTCTATTATCATTGAATAGATAATTACTGGTTGGTCAAGCACGGAGATCTCAAAGAGAAGTTGTTGCAAAGAGGGAAACAAAACAAAGTTGTTGAGTTCAGGTATGCAAGCTGTCTGTAGGTTTGCAAGAAATTTTTTTCAGCAAGTTTTTAGGATGGGTACTGCCCACTGTATTTCTTAGAAGATGAATTTCAAGGTGAACTGAAAAAAGCTGTGAAATAGCACACAGAAATTGTCATTGCCTTGTTTTTGTCTTAAGTACTCTTCCACTGATGCATTTTTAATACGACTTTCAGAGTGAGAAAACACATTGTATCAATGTGTTGTTAGCCTGAAGAAACTGTAAAATAATGAGACAAACTGTTTATTAATGACAGACTAATGTCATGACTTATGATATTTTCCATCATTGCATCAGGTTTATATTGAGTTGTCAATGACAACAACTAGCCTAGAAGAGTTATTCTTTTTGTTCTTTTTCTCCTCTGCTGAAAGGTGTTACCTCATAAATTATATGGATGTTTTGTGTAAAAGTCTAAAAATTGAAAAATGGAAACAAAAGTTCTCTTTTGCTGGATGCCCAATTCAGTGTCTATAGACCTTTATTTTTGTCTTCTTTTTTTTTTTAAAGGAAGAAACTACATAGCTGGCAGGGCTTGCTGAGTGAAAAATAAATTAGCCCTTGTCACTCTATGAATATGCAGTCTGGATTTTTTTTTTTTTTTTTT